>JBBBDQ010000837.1:1185000-1330000 GCA_037127315.1 Ascarosepion bandense
ATTCCGTCTACTTAATTCCTGTTCTTTTATTGTTCTCTCTCCTTAATAGTGTTTTTTCTCATATTCTCTCACACTCAGTAACCATTTGCATCTTAGTGGTATTATTGTATTGCTTGGGGTGAAATGACTAAAAAAATAACTAAATTTAAATGCAATGTCAATCAGTATATTCCGTCTACTTAATTCCTGTTCTTTTATTGTTCTCTCTCCTTAATAGTGTTTTTCTCATATTCTCTCACACTCACTAACCGTTTGTATCTTCGTGGTATTATTGCCTTGCTTGGGGTGAAATGACTAAAAATGACTAAATTTAAATGCAATGTCAATCGTTATCTTCCGTCTTCTTAATTCCTGTTCTTTTATTTTTTGCGGGTCAATTAGAGTGGATTTATTCAAGCCTCTGTTTCTGATCTAAGCAGATATTCTGACTGCCTCGTTCCACATTTTTGCGGGTCAATTAGAGTGGATTTATTCAAGCCTCTGTTTCTGATCTAAGCAGATATTCTGACTGCCTCGTTCCACATTTTTGCGGGTCAATTAGAGTGGATTTATTCAAGCCTCTGTTTCTGATCTAAGCAGATAGTCTGACTGCCGCGTTCCACATTTTTGCGGGTCAATTAGAGTGGATTTATTCAAGCCTCTGTTTCTGATCTAAGCAGATATTCTGACTGCCTCGTTCCACATTTTTGCGGGTCAATTAGAGTGGATTTATTCAAGCCTATGTTTCTGATCTAAGCAGATATTCTGACTGCCTCGTTCCACATTTTTGCGGGTCAATTAGGGTGGATTTATTCAAGCCTCTGTTTCTGATCTAAGCAGATATTCTGACTGCCTCGTTCCACATTTTTGCGGGTCAATTAGAGTGGATTTATTCAAGCCTCTGTTTCTGATCTAAGCAGATATTCTGACTGCCTCGTTCCACATTTTTGCGGGTCAATTAGAGTGGATTTATTCAAGCCTCTGTTTCTGATCTAAGCAGATATTCTGACTGCCTCGTTCCACATTTTTGCGGGTCAATTACAGTGGATTTATTCAAGCCTCTGTTTCTGATCTAAGCAGATATTCTGACTGCCGCGTTCCACATTTTTGCGGGTCAATTAGAGTGGATTTATTCAAGCCTCTGTTTCTGATATAAGCAGATATTCTGACTGCCTCGTTCCACATTTTTGCGGGTCAATTAGAGTGGATTTATTCAAGCCTCTGTTTCTGATCTAAGCAGATATTCTGACTGCCGCGTTCCACATTTTTGCGGGTCAATTAGAGTGGATTTATTCAAGCCTCTGTTTCTGATCTAAGCAGATATTCTGACTGCCTCGTTCCACATTTTTGCGGGTCAATTAGAGTGGATTTATTCAAGCCTCTGTATCTGATCTAAGCAGATATTCTGACTGCCGCGTTCCACATTTTTGCGGGTCAATTAGAGTGGATTTATTCAAGCCTCTGTTTCTGATCTAAGCAGATATTCTGACTGCCTCGTTCCACATTTTTGCGGGTCAATTAGAGTGGATTTATTCAAGCCTCTGTTTCTGATCTAAGCAGATATTCTGACTGCCTCGTTCCACATTTTTGCGGGTCAATTAGAGTGGATTTATTCAAGCCTCTGTTTCTGATATAAGCAGATATTCTGACTGCCTCGTTCCACATTTTTGCGGGTCAATTAGAGTGGATTTATTCAAGCCTCTGTTTCTGATCTAAGCAGATATTCTGACTGCCTCGTTCCACATTTTTGCGGGTCAATTAGAGTGGATTTATTCAAGCCCCTGTTTCTGATCTAAGCAGATATTCTGACTGCCTCGTTCCACATTTTTGCGGGTCAATTAGAGTGGATTTATTCAAGCCTCTGTTTCTGATCTAAGCAGATATTCTGACTGCCGCGTTCCACATTTTTGCGGGTCAATTAGAGTGGATTTATTCAAGCCTCTGTTTCTGATCTAAGCAGATAGTCTGACTGCCTCGTTCCACATTTTTGCGGGTCAATTAGAGTGGATTTATTCAAGCCTCTGTTTCTGATCTAAGCAGATATTCTGACTGCCTCGTTCCACATTTTTGCGGGTCAATTAGAGTGGATTTATTCAAGCCTCTGTTTCTGATCTAAGCAGATATTCTGACTGCCTCGTTCCACATTTTTGCGGGTCAATTAGAGTGGATTTATTCAAGCCTCTGTTTCTAATCTAAGCAGATATTCTGACTGCCGCGTTCCACATTTTTGCGGGTCAATTAGAGTGGATTTATTCAAGCCTCTGTTTCTGATCTAAGCAGATATTCTGACTGCCTCGTTCCACATTTTTGCGGGTCAATTAGAGTGGATTTATTCAAGCCTCTGTTTCTGATCTAAGCAGATATTCTGACTGCCGCGTTCCACATTTTTGCGGGTCAATTAGAGTGGATTTATTCAAGCCTCTGTTTCTGATCTAAGCAGATATTCTGACTGCCGCGTTCCACATTTTTGCGGGTCAATTAGAGTGGATTTATTCAAGCCTCTGTTTCTGATCTAAGCAGATATTCTGACTGCCGCGTTCCACATTTTTGCGGATAAATTTGAGTGGATTAATAGGCATCTTTCTATTTCAAATTGATTTCGCCAGGATCTTTGCAATGTGCCATTTTGGTGTGGCCAATATGGCGATGAAATTTCTTTAAGTTTTATTTTATTTTTTATTAAATTTTCCTGAATTTTGAATTTGTAAATCCAATTCCATTGTCGATTCTTAGGGGCAAAGGAATATGAGTTCCCTTGAACAATCAGTTTAATGAGCCACATAACAGACCTCATCATCCGTATTCTGATGAACAGAGCACGCAGCAGAATCGCTTCCGAGGACAGGAACAATGTGGATTTGTTAAAGATACCGGAACTTCGAATGCGTTATTCATGCTCAGAATCATGGCCGTATCTGACTACCGGGTACAGTCATAGTGAAAATCCGGGCAAGGAAAATTGTCTTCGTCAGAAATCAAACTAAACAATTCACGAAGAAAGAAAGAAAGAAAGAAAGAAAGAAAAACAAAGAAAACATCCGAATGTACGCAGTAAAAATCTGTTTATTTATTAATTTTGGGAGAAAAAATTGGTTATACTCAGAAAGCCCGAACCCGATTTCCTGCTTTCGTTCACGTTCTGTGCCTAATTTCCATTGGAATAGCAGAAAAAATCTGCAAAAATCATAGTTTCTGGAAACGGATGACACTGATGACGTCATCAAGTTGTCAACTAATAAATCCGTGCAATTTTCTCTGTGCCCGGTGTTTTTTTAGCATCAGCTACGGTCCTGCTCAGAATGCTATCTGAACGAGCAATACAAATGCAGGAGGACCTTTATCTGTGCTTTGAGGACTACGCAAGGGCGTTTGACAAAGTACGACACAGGAACTTGATAGAGATGCTCGACAACCTCGACATTTTCGAAAAAAACGTTAGGATAATCAAGATCCTATATTGGCAGCAAACTGTACGGATAGGAGGTGAACTCAGCAGGTATACAAAAATAAGGACGGGCGTAAGACAAGGATGTGTTTTCTTACCGGATATTTTCAACCGGTACATCGAAGTAATTATGAGAGAAATAAAAGCCTTGCCAAGATTCGTCATTGGCGGCCATAAACTCAACAATATCCGATACGTGGATGTCCAGTTCGACGGATAAATTTAACACCCATCTCATCAGCGAGATCAAAATTTTATGTGAAAATAAATTTTTGTGTGCGTGTGTAAAAAAAAAAAAGGAAGTAAGGGTGGGGAAAAAGGGGGCAGATCATTACGATCGGAACCCGTCAGGTCTACCACGTGGATGACAGTAACGAAAAGAGATACAATTAAATAAAGTAAAAATCAAATGCGCCGAAGTTGAGAGAATGAGCACAACAAATAATGGGGAAATGCACAACAAATAAAGCAACTAACAGGGCAAAAGACATGCTAAGCAACAGGATGTATAAAAGCAACAGATGGAACACTAATACTAGAAAAGGAAAAAGTACTTCAGAGATGGGACGAGTATATCGAAGATATCTTCCACAACAGCAGGGAGCAACCAACAATGCACAAAACTACGAATGGACCAGAAATATTAAAAACCGAAGTGGAATCGGCAATGACAAAATTGAAGAGAAACAAAACAGCTAGAGCAGACGGGATTGTAATAGAGATGTTGATGTCCCTAGAAGATTTTTGCGTAGACAGACTAACAGAAATAATAAACGAAATCTACAGCAGCGGCAATATACCGGAGGACCTAAGCAGACCAATCTTCATAACACTACCTAAGAAGCAAGGTGCAAAGGAATGTGAACTCCACCGAACAATCAGTCTAATGAGCCACATAACAAAGCTCATCATCCGAATTCTGATAAACAGAGCGTGTAGCAGAATCGGCCCAGAAATAGGACCAATATAGCTTCGTTAAAGATACCGGAACGAGGAATGCGATATTCATGCTCAGAATGCTATCTGAACGAGCAATACAAATGCAGAAAGACCTTTATCTGTGCTTTGAGGACTACGCAAGGGCGTTTGACAAAGTACGACACAGGAACTTGATAGAGATGCTCGACAACCTCGACATTTTCGAAAAAGACGTTAGGATAATCAAGATCCTATATTGGCAGCAAACTGTACGGATAGGAGGTGAACTCAGCAGGTATACAAAAATAAGGACGGGCGTAAGACAAAGATGTGTTTTCTCACCGGATTTTTTCAAATTGTACAGCAAAGTAATTATGAGAGAAATAAAAACCTTACCAGGATTCGTCATTGGCAGCCATAATCTCAACAATATCCGATACGCGGATGAAACAATGATGATAGCAGACACAGAAAGGAAAATGCAGGACCTTCTACAGAAGTTAGGAAAAGAAAGGGTGGAGCATAAATCTCAAGAAAACTGAATGTATGGTAATCAGCAAAAAGAGGAGCCCAAAAAGAGGAGGCCAATATGCCAACTACAAGTTGGAGAATCTAAAATAAAACAAGTAAAAAATTTCAAATACCTGGAAAGTATTTTGACAGAGGATGGAAAATGCGACACGGAGATCCAAAGACGCATTGGCATGGCCAAAGATGCATTTCAGAAGCTAACCCGAGTACTGAAAGACAGAAAAATCTCATTAGAAACAAAGAAAAGAGTGATGGTTTGCTTCGTAATATTTGTCCTTCTGTATGGAAGTGAATGCTGGACGATCTCATCAAGTATGAAGGAGGGGCTCGAGGCAGCAGAAATGTGGTTTTATAGATAGATAGATAGATAGATAGATAGATAGATAGATAGATAGATAGATAGATAGTGAAGAGGGCTGGATTGCTATATGATAGCTGTTCTTCTGTATGGAAATGAATGTTGGACGATCTCATCAAGGATGAAGGAGAGGCTTGAGGCAGCAGAAATGTGGTTTTATAGATAGATAGATAGATAGATAGATAGATAGATAGATAGATAGATAGATAGATAGTGAAGAGGGCTGGATTGCTATATGATAGCTGTTCTTCTGTATGGAAGTTAATGCTGGACGATCTCATCAATGATGAAGGAGAGGCTTGAGGCAGCAGAAATGTGGTTTTATAGATAGATAGATAGATAGATAGATAGATAGATAGATAGATAGATAGATATGAAAAGACTGAGATAGATAGATAGATAGATAGATAGATAGATAGATAGATAGATAGATAGATAGATAGATAGATAGTGAAGAGTGCTGGATTGCTATATGATAGCTGTTCTTCTGTATGGAAATGAATGCTGGACGATCTCATCAAGGATGAGGCAGCAGAAATGTGGTTTTACAGAAGGATGCTGAGGATACCATGGACAGACCACATGTGCTACGACGAGGTGTTGGAAAGGATGCAAACGAGAAGAAAACTGATAATAAATATCAGGAAGAGAGAAATAAGGCTCCTGGGACACGTAATGAGGAAGGAAAGCCTGGAGAACTTGATACTCACAGGTCGGATAACGAGAAGGAGAGACGGGAAAGCAGCGCGAGACGTACTTAGTAAGTCTGAGCAAATGGTTGACGCAGCGGGGTTTGGGAGAGATACCAAGACAAAAATTATTGAGAGCGGCAAGAGACAGAGTCAAGTGGAGGTCCATCATCGCCTACGTCCTGAAGGGACATGGCACATGAAGAAAAAGAAATAAAACTAAAAGCATTCCTGTGTAGCTAATCAGTAATGAGAAGAGGCGGATTCATACCTATTCGGAATTTGATAAAGAAAACAGAAATTATAATGTGGATATAAAGTGGAGGACCAATTCTCTATTATGATCAATATATAAAGTGACCCCTCACTTTGTGAGCATGCTACTTTTTATCCATTTATAGTCTAGATTTATGGGCTTGAGAAAATGGATTGCAGAGAAGGGTTTGAGAGAGATACCAAGAAAAAATTATTCAGAGCGACAAGAGACAGAGCCAAGTGGAAATCCATGATCGCCTACGTCCTGAAGGGACACGACACATGAAGAAGAAGAAGGTGCTATATCATTGCTAAAGTGTCAAATATGGTGAAGCGGTGATGGAAAATTAAAACATTGATTATTTTAGGAATATGTAATTTGAGAACAACAATCATAGAGAGCAAACATGTTCAATATGGTTTCATAGTACAATCAATATTGTATACAATTGTCATTTTTATTAACAAGAGAAAAAAGCCTTTGGTTTGGTCCATTGAAGATGTCAAACTTTCAATTTCATCTGATGAAATTCCTTTGTCAGCAGTCAGAACGGCATTCCATAGGTCATCCTTGGAGGTGTACTGCCTTCCTCCGGAATAAATCTTCCTTTTCAAGATGCTCCACAGATTTTGGACAATTTTAGACTTTTCAGCTTGACTCAAAGCACCTTTACGTCCCATCTTGCATATAAAGTTGGCACGCTGAAACAGGCTGCAAGTCACCAAAATGGCTGCCGTTTGTTTACTATAGCGCAGATGAGCTTAGAATTTTAGATCTGCGCATGTGTTACTGTTTTCATATAACGTGCCAAGTTTCACTAATTTTTCTTAAAAACTATCGGAGTTAGAACAAAAAAATCGATTTGCATATAATTCTGGCACGCAGTGTATAGGTTTGGTTTGTTTTACGGTATATCAACCCCTTGGGGTCATTTAATGCCGAAGCATTAGTTCCTTCAAAAACGTATTTTTGTTGGTAACATTTTTCCTTCAAAAACATATTTTTGTTGATAACATTTTTCCTTCGAGAACGTTTTGTTGGTAATATTTTTCATTCAAAAATGTTTTCTTGGTAATATTTTTCATTCAAAACTTTTTATGTATATATTTAAAAAAAGTCTGTTTTATACTTTCATAGTGTTTTGATCTCTGTTTGAAGAGTTAACTATTTGCCCATAGCTGGGACCCTAACAGGTACTACCACGCCGGGTCAGCGTGGACCTAGGAACAACAATAATTAAGAGGTGGTTCCTTGCTTCTCGCAACTTCGAAATCAGAGGTCTTGCTGCCGGATGCAGTTTACCGTCATATCCAGGACCCTCGAATTTAGGCAAAAATTAGATGTTCATATCTGAATCATTCTTGTTTTAATTTATAAGCATTTATTTAACACAGGAATTGGTAAATATTGGTCATTTAAATGTGCGTCTATTAGCATTTGTTTGATTCGGAGAGAGGTAAATAACGGTCATAAATGAACTCTCCACAATTTTTTTTTTAAATCATATCACCCCAAGCAAGGCGATAACGCCACTGATGCGCAGGGGGCTACGTAAGGGTAAAAAGAATGGAAAAGAGAAAGCCGGAAACCGCATCCTAAACAGGAAACAAGAGATGAGCCTCTTCACCTGTTCAATAGATGTGGGTGGAGTGTGAATCGGGCGATAGTTTAGTCTATCTACTCCAATTAACGATTATCATCAGAAGGTTGGGAAAAATAAAAGTGTTTCGTTTGTGTGTTTAAGAGGAAATTTTTTTACGGAACAGAATAACATCAATTTGTAGGAAGTGAAATTATTAACTGTGGAGATGTTCTTAGAGAAATAGTAGTAAAGAGTTAAATGAATCCAGAGTTTGTTGTAATAGTAAGGTGTTTCTTATCTTTCTTTCTTTTAGCGGCCAGCCAGTAAGTGAAGAGGAAGAAAAAGCAATAAAGGAAAATTGTACTTATCGACGTTAATTTTAGGAGTCAGTGGAAGTGTCTTATTGTTGTTTAAAAGTTATAGTAATGAATTCTATTCAGTCCTATTTGCTATTACAAAAAGTTTTAATTCATGAAGCAGTTGTTAAATAGAGAAATTAGGAATAGGACGTTTTGGAAGATCCTAGAATATTCGAGAAAAATCTAAAGAATTGGAAATGATTCTAAAAATATGCAAATTAGGCATTAGCCCTTATAAAACAGTTTTTGGGAAAGACAGTAGTTAGTTGTTAAAAGAATTTGCTGACATTATCAACTCCGGCTCAAATCAGAATTTGTATATCCAGCCGAAAGAATCTCTACTAAAAGTTACCGACCAACTAAAACCTGAAAGAGAACCTCATGGAATTAAAAGGGTAAATAGATTTTTTTTTACTCTTTCATTGATCAAACTAATAATTATTCTTTATATACACATTTGAGGATTTCCAAAAAGTATAGCACTTTAACTTTTTTGCAATCTTAACTGGATAAATATACTTGAATCCTTCCTTCCCTTTCGTAGCACTTTCCTGTAACTCTGCCAGTAGTAAACTGTTTTTTTTTATTTGAATGAAAAAATTTATATTTGTAATATATTTTTATTTTGTGTTATCGTAAATTAAATATTTGTCTGTGATTAAGCTGTGTTTTGGTAAATCATTCTTTTCTTTTATTACAACTTAAAACACGTTACAGACGGTGAATAGGCGAAGGCGAAGAAGAGATGAAAGAAAATAGCAAGGAGACCAAAAGCGATTGTATGTCGATGAGACATGTCCGGTTCAGTTGCTTGAAATTTCTCCCTTACATTGTGGCAGTGTCTTATCTGATCTCTGCTCCCATTTGACTGATTCAACTTCGTTTTTCTATTTATATCAAGGAACCTTTTCACACTGGCCTGTTACTTTCTCTCAGTTTTGTAAATTGCTCCCCTTTCATTGGCCTGAAAATAATTCGTACTGGGTCGCGAATTTGGGTTCGTCTTTTTCTTTCAGTACGAAGTCAATCCTTTTTCCTATTGGTCATATCTTTGCGAAATTTGTAAACAGTAAAGAGAAGAGAGTTACTTTTATTTCGTATTTGTGGTGATACCAAGCAAAAGCAATGGACCGGGTGTTTGCGCTTTCACGACCAAAAAGCAAATGACCAAAAGTCGTCGCTTCTCCGCCGGCTCCGCGCAGATGTTCCGGTTGAAAACTAAAAATTAATCAAATATTAAATTTCCAGTTCGCGAGACTACGTGAATTTTATTTATCAGCCAATGGGAAGCCCAGAACCAAATACAAGTGTGAAATCCCAAATGAGCTGCTGTGATCCAAAAAGAAGATATGAAAAGCGGATACAGAAAGCATTGGCAGGCAGACCGACTCGGAGAGAAGAGAGTAATTAGTATCTCCCTTGACCCAAGTCAAGCGGCTTACTACGCTCGCCTCCCTTACCTCTTTCCTTCTTCCCTGCCTCAAAAACTACTTACTGACCTAAGGAGCAAATACATCAAAGACATTCCTTTCTTACACGCTCCCAAATTCCTAAGCATTAATTCTCTTTCAGCATTTTATTGCCATGAACATTTTAACGTCCGTTAGACCTATACTTCATGTATTACTTCAATTGTAAAAACATTAATTGATATGAGTTATATATAAAATGTTATCTTACAACTCAATTTGCTTTTCTTGGTTTATAACCTTTCTTTATGACTTATAGTGGGCTATCTACAACAAGGCCAAATTCCGTTAACCTGCAACAGTATACAACTACCCTTCACTAGAATGGACTCTCCACTAGTAACAGAAAAACATTAATTGATATGTGTATATATAAAATGATATTTTCTACTCAAATTGCCTTTCTTGATATGTAATCATTTTATGACTTATAGTGGGCTATCTACAACAAGGCCAATTTCCGTTAACCTGCAACAGTATACAACTACCCTTCACTAGAACGGACTCTCCACTACTAACAGAAAAAACATTAATTGATATGTGTATATATAAAATGATATTTTCTACTCAAATTGCCTTTCTTGATATGTAATCCTTTATGACTTATAGTGGGCTATCTACAACAAGGCCAAATTCCGTTAACCTGCAACAGTATACAACTACCCTTCACTAGAACGGACTCTCCACTACTAACAGAAAAAACATTAATTGATATGTGTATATATAAAATGATATTTTCTACTCAAATTGCCTTTCTTGATATGTAATCATTTTATGACTTATAGTGGGCTATCTACAACAAGGCCAAATTCCGTTAACCTGCAACAGTATACAACTAACCTTCACTAGAACGGACTCTCCACTAGTAACAGAAAAACATTAATTGATATGTGTATATATAAAATGATATTTTCTACTCAAATTGCCTTTCTTGATATGTAATCCTTTTATGACTTATAGTGGGCTATCTACCACAAGGCCAAATTCCGTTAACCTGCAACAGTATACAACTACCCTTCACTAGAACGGACTCTCCACTAGTAACAGAAAAACATTAATTGATATGTGTATATATAAAATGATATTTTCTACTCAAATTGCCTTTCTTGATATGTAATCATTTTATGACTTATAGTGGGCTATCTACAACAAGGCCAAATTCCGTTAACCTGCAACAGTATACAACTAACCTTCACTAGAACGGACTCTCCACTAGTAACAGA
The DNA here is from genome assembly GCA_037127315.1 of Ascarosepion bandense. Taxonomy (NCBI): domain Eukaryota; kingdom Metazoa; phylum Mollusca; class Cephalopoda; order Sepiida; family Sepiidae; genus Ascarosepion; species Ascarosepion bandense. The sequence goes on from JBBBDQ010000837.1 coordinate 1,195,810, forward strand.
AAAACATTAATTGATATGTGTATATATAAAATGATATTTTCTACTCAAATTGCCTTTCTTGATATGTAATCATTTTATGACTTATAGTGGGCTATCTACAACAAGGCCGAATTCCGTTAACCTGCAACAGTATACAACTACCCTTCACTAGAACGGACTCTCCACTACTAACAGAAAACATTAATTGATATGTGTATATATAAAATGATATTTTCTACTCAAATTGCCTTTCTTGATATGTAATCATTTTATGACTTATAGTGGGCTATCTACAACAAGGCCAAATTCCGTTAACTCGCAAATAGTATACAACTAACCTTCACTAGAACGGACTCTCCACTAGTAACAGAAAACATTAATTGATATGCATATAATAAAAATGATATTTTCTACTCAAATTGCCTTTCTTGATATGTAAACTTATGACTTATAGTGGCCAATGTACCAAGGCCAAATTCCGTTAACCTGCAACAGTATACAACTACCTTCACTAGTTCCACCCCTCCACTAGTAACAGAAAAACATTAATTGATATGTGTATATATAAAATGATATTTTCTACTCAAATTGCCTTTCTTGATATGTAATCATTTTATGACTTATAGTGTGGCCATCTACAACAAGGCCAAATTCCGTTAACCTGCAACAGTATACAACTAACCTTCACTAGAACGGACTCTCCACTAGTAACAGAAAAACATTAATTGATATGTGTATATATAAAATGATATTTCTACTCAAATTGCCTTTCTTTGATATGTAATCATTTTATGACTTATAGTGGGCTATCTACAACAAGGCCAAATTCCGTTAACCTGCAACAGTATACAACTAACCTTCACTAGAACGGACTCTCCACTAGTAACAGAAAAACATTAATTGATATGTGTATATATAAAATGATATTTTCTACTCAAATTGGGTTTTCTCTTTGATATGTAATCCTTTATGACTTATAGTGGGCTATCTACCACAAGGTCAAATTCCGTTAACCTGCAACAGTATACAACTACCCTTCACTAGAACGGACTCTCCACTAGTAACAGAAAACATTAATTGATGGTGTATACATAAAATGATATTTTCTACTCAAATTGCCTTTCTTGATATGTAATCATTTTAAGGACTATAGTGGGCTATCTACAACAAGGCCAAATTCCGTTAACCTGCAACAGTATACAACTAACCTTCACTAGAACGGACTCTCCACTAGTAACAGAAAAACATTAATTGATATGTGTATATATAAAATGATATTTTCACTCAAATTGCCTTTCTCGATATGTAATCATTTTATGACTTATAGTGGGCTATCTACAACAAGGCCAAATTCCGTTAATCCTGCAACAGTATACAACTAACCTTCACTAGAACGGACTCTCCACCAGTAACAGAAAACATTAATTGATATGTGTATATATAAACATATTTTCTACTCAAATTGCCTTTCTTGATACGTAATCCTTTTATGACTTATAGTATTATCTACCACAAGGCCAAATCGTTAACCTGCAACAGTATATAACTACCCTTCACTAGAACGGACTCTCCACTAGTAACAGAAAACATTAATTGATATGTGTATATATAAAATGATATTTTCTACTCAAATTGCCTTTCTTGATATGTAACTTTGCTTTATGACTTATAGTGCGGGTTATCTACAACAAGGCCAAATTCCGTTAACCTGCAACAGTATACAACTAACCTTCACTAGAACGGACTCTCCACTAGTAACAGAAAAACATTAATTGATATGTGTATATATAAAATGATATTTTCTACTCAAATTGCCTTTCTTGATATGTAACTCTTTTATGACTTATAGTGGGCTATCTACCACAAGGCCAAATTCCGTTAACCTGCAACAGTATACAACTACCCTTCACTAGAACGGACTTCCTCCACTAGTAACAGAAAAACATTAATTGATATGTGTATATATAAAATGGATATTTTCTACTCAAATTGCCTTTCTTGATATGTAATCATTTTATGACTTATAGTGGGCTATCTACAACAAGGCCAAATTCCGTTAACCTGCAACAGTATACAACTAACCTTCACTAGAACGGACTCTCCACTAGTAATAAGAAACATTAATTGATATGTGTATATATAAAATGATATTTTCTACTCAAATTGCCTTTCTTGATATGTAATCCTTTTATGACTTATAGTGGGCTATCTACCACAAGGCCAAATTCCGTTAACCTGCAACAGTATACAACTACCCTTCACTAGAACGGACCCTCCACTACTAATAGAAAAGATTCGATAAGCAACCCGCTATATATTCACCAAATGTCTATAGGCATTTCAGTCAGTAAAGTGCCATACGTGATACACGCTTGGGCGATCATGTCTCGAAAGAGGCATGACTGACTGAGTAGAAAATTATCCCGCAGTAGGTTGCCATTGCTTTTTGCAGTAGACTGGTTGCCGACCAAGGCTATAGAACCCAATCCGTCCTGTTATTTAACCCATAGCTGGAAGGAAGAGACGGGTTAATACCTTTCCCAAGGGTATTTGCGCGTAAGTGAATACAATGGATTCAACTGGAATTCGAACTCGGCTCCCCGATTTCTCGTTCCACTGGACCACAACGCACATCCCAATAGGCATTTACTTGGTTTTAAAATAGAAAAATACTGGTCGTTTATATTTGAGTCTACAGGCATTTAAATATTGGTCGTTTATATTTTATATATATATATAGAATGAGCAGCTGGCCAATGTTTATTCTTGTCATTCAGTCAGTTAAGTGCCATACGTGATATACGCTTTAGGCGATCATGTCTCGAAAGAGACATGACTGACTGGGCAGTAGATTATTACTTTCTACGGTAGACTGGTTACCAGCCAAGGCTACAGAACCAAATCTTCTATTATTTGACTCATAGCTAGAGGGGGAAGAGGTGTATTATATTATTAATTAGTAATTAGTGGGGGATCAGTTTATTACTTCATAACAATATAAAACTGATCCCTCACTTTATGTCCAGTAGAAGACGTAATTATGTTTTCAACCATTATATTTAGTCAGTTAAGTGCCATACGTGATACACGCTTGGGCGATCATGTTTAGAAAGAGACATGACTGACTGGGCAGAAGATTATCCTGCAGTAGGTTGGCATTACTTTTTGCGGTAGACCGATTGCCGACTAAGGCTATAGAACCCAATCTGTCCTGTTATTTAACCCATAACGGGAGGAAAGAGACGGATTAATAAGGGTATTTGCGCGTAAGTGAATGCAAGGAATTCAACTGGAATTCGAACTCGGCTCTCCAATTTCTCGTTCCGGGACGATATCCACTGCTGCACAACGGACATCCCATTCTTGTCATTACAAAGTATAAATATTTGAACATGGCGTATCCAAGCCCTAAATTTGTAATCTTGCTCTTGTAAAGATAAACCATGACAGAAGGCGTTCATTTTTATCACTTTTTTTTAGAAATGGATCCCATCGATAATTTCCAGATGTAGTCTGAAATGATCTTGAAACCCGTTTGATGCGCAATACTTGGCCTTTTCCGAAAAAACGTTCCGTCAAAGTTTACTTACCTTGGATCAATATTCCAGTTTACAAATCTTGTCATTACTAACAATCACTTTCAAAAACGTACATTACCGGCCATAATTATTACGCCACCACAGTTTTTAAAAAAATGATGTATCTCATAGTATTTTTAGTATTTATTGGTCCTCCACAGCGTGAATTTGACCTTACTACTGGATTGTCAGTTAGGTCTTATCATTTTACTGTTGGCGTAGCGAGCTGTAATTGTATGTTCTATTTTAATAGGTTCTTTTCGTGCATTTCTCTCTTTCGATTTCTATTCTCACCGAAATTTACAATTTTCTAAAAATTTAAACATAACAAAACTCGCCATTTCCTGTCTTCCTTAAAACTTGTTTTTCATTGTCTTTTTCTCAGTTCTCACTTCTAAAGTCTTCTCACTTTCCTTTACACCCAGAAGCCCCCATCACTTGGTATCTTAATAACATTGTCGCCTTGTTTGGAGTGAAACGATTAAAGATAGCCAAACGACATCCCTTGTCCATATTACTATTTACTCTTTGATGCAAATAATCACTGGCTTTTTAGTTGACTGTTGGTACATTTAAGTATATAGATAACTTGCAGTATAGCCCGGCGTTAGTCGGGTGTAATGAAAGCTTTAAAACTAATCCATGGTCCTGAAGCTTGGAGTCTTTGGACGTTGGCACAAAAAACTAAAAGCAATAGTTGTTTCCAGTTAAAGCGAAACCGTAGACTGAAAGAAAAATGAATGGATGTAAGTCAAATTTTGATTTCCTGCTATCGATATCAAATAAGTTTTTTTCGTCGTAAGCTGAATTTTGAAGGCTAAATAAGTCCTCTGAGTAAATGGTATCATGTATGAGACTAAGACCCACAATTATACCTACTTAGAGCTAAACCCGAAGGAAAAACTAAAAGGGCTGAAAAACATACAAACATACAGGCAGATAAAGACACACACACAAACATCTTGCCTTTTATAAATATATATATATATATAATCAATTTTCTGCACTATTGTAAGAACTGCAACCTTGAAACTTCTGAATATCATTTCTTATGTCTTTGTCTATGAGTGTATCAAATTTGATTAAAATCGGACCACTCCTTCTATAACTCGATTTTTTTCGATTATCGATTTTCGATATTTATCGGGGGTACCTCGACACAAAACCTAGCTAAGAACACTCGCAGACGCTTATAGTACAACTGTGTAAATCTTCAATAAAATCGGTTCAGCCGTTTTGGAGTCTATAGGTAACGGACACACACACACAGATACAAACACACACACACAGACAAAGTTCCATTTATAGGTAAATTTAGATTTAGTAGCTTGGGTGTGCGGTTGGTGTAATGTACAATAACTCAGAATTGTTAATCGGAAATTATGAAGCCGAGTTTAATTCCGGTTGGGTACGTTATATTCACTTACGTGCAATTGCCCTTGGGAAAGGTTTGAATCTACCACTTCTCCCCAATCTATAGGTTAATTAATGAGGCATGTATCAGTAAAAGCATCATTATCTCAAAACAAAATTGCGTACAAAATAGATTTTGGTTTTAAATAACACGTGGAGGTGTTGATATGTCACTAAGCAAAAAACAACCTTAATTCCATCAGCATATGTTCGTCTACAAATTCAACCGTTCAAAAGAATTGTAGTTTAGACGTCTTGTGGTGCAGTGGATATCGACTCGGAACGACAAATCGGGGATCCGAGTTCGAATTCCAGTTGAATCCCTTGCATTCACTTACGCACAAATACCATTGGGAAAGGTATTTATCCGTCACTTCCCTCTCGTTATGGGCTAAATAACAGGAAAGATTGGGCTCTATAGCCTACCGTAGTCTACCGCAGAAAGCAATGGCAACCTGCTGCGGGATAATCTTCTGCGCAGTCATTTATGTCTCGAAAGAGATCGGATAACCCTAAGCATGTATCACGTGAGGCACTTAACTGACTGACTGAAGGTTCATTTAATTTACAGAGTTTTTATTTATTTTGCATGTGAACTAACTTTCCGAGCAGCAGATCTAGCAATTAATTTAATATAGACATTCCGGTTCATGTCAGTCAAATGTGAGACCAAAAACGCGCAAGTAAATGCTCTCCAGGAGGTTAGCATCAGTCATACTGATAGGAAGGCAAAAATGGTTATCTAAGATAGCTAAAAAAAACAGTAGTTTTGTTTTGAAGGTGTTAAAATTATCAAGCCATTTCTTGCCCTATTTAACAACATATTAAAGGTTTTTTTATCAGATTTACTTTATCAAACCTATCGAAATTACTATAAATATGAGTAGATAGTTGTTCCATTAACATATATACCGATTTGGGAACTAATCGCATCGGAAAGGCCGCTAATTGAAATAAAAACAAAGTAGCTATGAGGATAGAGCCGTGAGGGACGCAAGCATTAATGTAAAAGGATCTAGAAGAGTGTCCGTTTAAGATGATATTCACTACACGATTAAAATAAGAAAAAATAGGTATGAGGATAGCTAGTTGGATTTTGACACATTTTAATATGCAGAACTGAAATTGTAAATTTAGTTTGTATGGCAGTGAATACTGGACAAACTTTTCACGGAAGAAGAGACTTGAAGCAGCAGAAATGTGATATGGGAAATCTCTTGATTATTTTGATATTTTGTCCTTTTGATATCAGTCATTGTTCGAGCCTGCTGAATTGATGCCATTTCCAAGGATTGAACTCACGGCCACAAAATGACAATAACACATGTCTGGCCAACTCCTGTATCCCCCAACACTCTTACTCCATTGTCCTTCTCCTCACTTCTCACTAAAATCTTATCATTCTCTTTCACTCTTTTTAACCCTCTGCATAGTAGAGATGTTGTTGCCTTGCTTGGGGTGAAACGATAAAAAAACAACAACAAAAAAGACAAAACAAAACAAAAGCCTTCAGACGTTCCATATCCCTAATAAAATTTTATCTTTGATGCAAATAATCACAAGCCTTTTTTAGTCGACTGTTTCAGTATATAGGTAATTTAATAAATCTTATATTTCATTTTTTTTCTCCTCACTATTGCTTTCTCATTCTTTTTCACTCCCAGTAACCCCCTTGTGTCTTAGTGACTTTATCGCCTTATCTAGCGCGAAATAATTTAAAATAAATCCGAGAATATCTCTTATAATGAAATTGTAGTTTTGATTGTTATTCAGGAAATCACAGTGGAAAGTGTCACTGTCATGGCCGTCACTATGTTCTTCTACAGAGGAATGCGACTCACCAGATGTCAAAGGTTACATTTATGCAAAAAGATGCTCATTATCATCTTTATATTCCTTTCTTTGTACCTCATAATAGGTAAGTTTGCATTTTTTCATGTTATTTATTTATTCTTTCATTAAATGATTGAACACGCGTATTAGAATTTTGGTATTTTGCATTTGGTTACTAGAAAAGGGAATATTTTTTATTTTTTAGAAATATTTTTCGTAAGCCTAACAGCTACTTCCATATTTTTTTTTTTTAAATACTTCCATATTTTTTTTTTAAATACTTCCATATTTTTTTTTCCGAGCAAGGCGGAAACGCCACTGATGTGCAGGGGGTTACATAAATGTAAAAAGATTAATTAGAAAAGAGTGAGGAGTACAAACTAGTTAGAAAGGAACAATAGAAAGCTGAGAAAGCAGGTGCGATGACAGATACATAGGTGGAGAGAAAGGGAAGGTTATACAGGGGAGGGGAGAGAGCTAGAGGCCAGTGGTTAGTAGATGAGTATTGACTTTGCATTTAAATTTCTGGAGGTTGTAGCCGTCAGGAAAGCAAGAATACGGGAGTGAGTTCCACAGGCGGGAAGTGCGAGAGAAGAAGCTGCAGGAGTAGAATTGTCGTCTGCATTTGGCTAACCTGACTGTGAATGGGTGGGACCCAGTTGTCAGTCTGGTTGCACGGGTAAACACCTGTTGAGGAGGCATCAGTGACTTAAGCTCGTCCTAGCAGAAGCCATGAAAGTATTTATAGAAGAGACAGAGGGAGGCCATATTTCGACGATGGGGAAGTGGCTGCAGTCGAGGGTTTATGTTCTCATCAAATCGAACAGAAGAATCACCGGTCAAATTTTCGATTTCATTTAATCTTTCTTAACAAATCGTGTAATGAATGTCATCTTGAATGGACACTCTTCTAGATCCTTTTACATTAATGCGTGCATCTCCCACGGCTCTATCCTAATACCTACTTTGTCTCTTATTTTAATCAACGGTCTTTTCGATGCGATCAGTTCCTAACTCGGTATCTATGCTGACGGAACAACTACCTACTCCTGTATTAATAGTAATACCGATGAGTTCGGTAAAGTAAATCTGATAAAAAAAAAAAAACTTTAATATGTTGTTAACCTGGGCAAGAAATGGCTTGATAATTTTAACACTTCCAAAACAAAACTACTGTTGTTTTTGTTTTTGTTTTATCTACCTTTGATAACCATTTTTGAGTTCCGATCAATATGGCTGATGCTAACCGTCCTAGAGAGCAACTAATTGCACTGTTTTGGCCTTATATTTGACTCACATGATTTAAAATGACTGTCAGTCAGTTAAGTGCCATACGTGATACAGCTTGGGTGATCATGTCTCTTTCGAAACATGACTGACTGGGTAGAAGATTATCCCGCAATAGGTTGCTGCGGTAGACTGGTTGCTAGCCAAGGCTATAGAACCTAATCTTACCTGTTATTTAACCTATAACTGGAGGGAAAGGACGGATTAATACCTTTCCCAAGGGTATTTGCGCTCAAATGAATGCAAGGAATTCAACTGGAATTCGAACTCGGATCCACGATTTGTCGTTCCGAGCTTATATCTATTGCACCACAACGCACATATATGACTATATTGTATTAATTGATAGATCTGCTGCTAAAAAAAATGTTTGTTCAAAGCCTCGCATCAGACGATTATTCTCGCCAGAATCCATCTTGCTGGTTTATAAATTTATAATGCATCCGTGTTTTGAATATTGCCGCAATATCTGGTCATGAGCTACTGGAGATTCTTGACAACATCCGAAGAAGAATCTGTAGAATCATCGGTCATGATTTTGGTAACTGGAATTCTGACAGTCTTCATCGCTATAAGGTAACTTCGTGATCTTTCTAAAAATATATCATGGTAATTGTTCAAATGAGTTTTTCTTGTGTGTTACGTGTTAAGTGTAACAAAAGGTAAAAAAAAAATGATTGACCAAAACTCGGAAACAAATCACAGACAAATATTTAATTTAAAAAACACATCAAATAAAATATTTACAAATATACAATTTTTGTTGCATTCAAAACAAGAGACATAGAGTTTACTACTTGCGAGTGTTACGAAGAGACAAAGAGAAGATAAGGTGTCAAGTATCTTTACCCGGTTAAGTTGGCGAAGAAGTTAAGTGCTTATGGGATACATATTTTTTTTCTATTAAAATAAGCAACAGGAAATCACAATAAAACATTCTAGAAAAATTGGATCAAAACGGCAGTAGAATTTAGATTACATTTTTATATTTCTCAACCAATCAGCTAAAAACTTAGAATAAGAACATTCTAGAAAAATAGGATCGGAAGTAAATTAACACAAAAATATTTAGGCCCCAAAACAAAATAGTAAAATAATAAATCTGATTGGTCAATAAATGTTTTCACACCCTAATGTTAGGAAGATTCGTTGATCCCCTATTAATGTATATAATACACACAGTTAGAGAAAAAAAGGTCAGTCACCAAGCTAGCCATTAAGTCCGCATGCCACAGATACTTTGTCCGGCCAAGTCATTTCTTCCACGCCAAAGTTCATGACCTAGCTCCGAGGACCGTGAAAAGAAAAAACCGACGAACTTTCTTTCAGCAACGCGACACGCTGTCGCCAACTGAAATGAACTAAATGTAAGTAGGAAAGACTTATTTACGGACTCTGCTAATGTAAACTTATACACATCTTTGAACAAATTTAACTTCTTGCCAAGTTTCATTTCCCAAAAGGCAATTTTCGCATCATGTATTTTGTTTGTTTCCACGTACCATTTTATTTTTCACATAATAATCTGTTTGTTGTTTAATGTCCGTTGTGAATTATTCCTTTCACTTTGCGCGATTGTAAAACAGAGTGTTGTATTTGTGGCGGAAATAATCTAGAGAGCCAGACCCGTAAAATACGGAAGCACATACAACCCAGCAAATACCAAATCCCCCACATGCTATACGTTTTGGAAATCCTTAAATGTGTATATAAGGGACAATTATTAATTCGGTCAATGAAAGAGTCAAAAATATGTATTTACCCGTTTTTGTTCCCTGAGGTTCTCTTTCAGTTTTTTTGGTCGGCAACTTTTTATAGATTCATTCGGCTGGATATAAATCCTTGAATCAAACTGGAGTTGATAACATCAACAAACCCTGGTAACAACTGACTGTTCTCTGCTCAAAACATATTTTATAGGGGCTAACACCTAATTTGCATATTCTAGAAATCTCTCGAATGTACTGGAATTTTCTTGAACATTCTAGCATCTTCCAAACGTTCTATTTCTAATTTCCTTATTTTTACGACTACTTCATGAATGAAAACTTTTTTGGAATAACACTTCGGACTCAATAGAATCCATTACTATATCTTTTTATACATTATGAATATTACTTTTATATATAAATGCATCCTCGTAACATTGTGGAGTAGTTTTCGCACTGAAGGTTATAATCGTCCTATGTCGGTTGCTGATCGATTTAACGCACCTAAAATGTTAGGAACTTGGTAATCTTCCACTGAAAGCTGACTCCTTAGTATTCCGCTAACTGCCGACTAATATCAACTGCCTTAGTCCAACTATGTCCAAACTGGAACTAACTAATAGTTCTACTGAACTCCAATAGAACTCTAAAGAACTCTCTAGAACTTCTAAGAACTTTTAAGAACTTCTCCCGTTAACTTCCTGTTAAATCTTATTAATATAGGAGGGAGAGTCCATTATCTGAGGAATAGGTGTGTTTCCCCATAACAGTTTTTTTCATGAATTTATGAGTAACACTAGATTAGCAGTTAGGTCTCATCGTACTACTGTTGAAATAGCTAGATGTAATCATCAGTTCTATGCTAATAGAGTCCTCTATCGACTTCCTCGCCTGTGGAACTCTCTGCCGTCTCATCTCCTGTCAAATAAGATCTTCAAAAATTTAAATGCAACATCCATCATCATTTTGGCTTTTTGCATCTTCTTCTATTGTCCTTTCTCTTCACTAAAGTTTTATCATTTTATTTTAATCTCAATAACCCTAAGAGAGTGACAAAAACGGACTACAAATAAATTGCAAGAAAACCGAATGCATGGTCATCAGCTCAAAGAGCAGTCCAAAATGCCAATTTCAGGTGATGGACTCTCAAATCAAGCAGGTACAAAAATTTAAATACCTGGGAAGTGTTCTAACAGAAGACGGAAAGTGCGACACAGAGATCCGAAGGTGAATTGGCATGGCGAAGGAAGCATTCCTTAAAGCATTCCAGTAAAGTATTAAGAAACAGGACAATTTCGCTAGAAACAAACAAAAGAGTACTGGTTTGCTATGTGATGTACTGGTTTGCTATGTGATGTCAGTTCTTCAATATGACAGTGAATGTTGGACAATATCTTCGAAGATGAAGGAAAAACTTGAAGCATCAGAAATGTGGTTCTACAGAAGGATGCTGCGAATATCATGAACCGAGCTTGTGAGCAATGATGAGGTTTTGGAAAGGATGGAAACGAAAAGGAAATTAATACTGAGCATCAGGAAGAGACAAGTAACGTTCCTGGAACATGCAATGAGGAAGGAGGGCTTGAAGAACCTGATACTAACAGGCCAGATAGAGGGGAAAAGAGACAGGGGAAAGCAGCGGATAACATATTTGAAGGACCTGACCAGGTGGATGACGGAACGATGGTTACATGGTTCAACAGAAGAAAGCAGGCTAAGAGCCACCACGGATAGGGAGACATGGAAAGCCATGATCGCCTACGTCCTGAAAGGACATGACTCATAAAAAAAGAAAGAAGAACCCTTCAGGCCTTAGTTGCTTTGCTTAGGGTGAAAAGATTTTTTTAAATATCCGACATTATATGAGACAGAAGAATCATAATTACAATATACTGCGAGTGAGTCAAACTCATCCATGCAGTTGCTGTGGACGTTTTTCGTTATTGGCTTCATCCCCACCACCTAGCATTTCATATCATATATTTTTATATACATTTGTAAGAAAAAAAAGGAAAAGAACAGAAATTAAAGAAAGAGCAATTTGCACATAATCAATTTTTTTATATCATGGGGGTCTATGTAGTATTCCTGTGAACGTGCGGTATTGTGGTATATGTTAGATTGAATGGTGAAGGATGACTTATTGTGGTGATTGAATCAATTGTAAGAATGAATAGGTCGGGAATCAGATTAGCTAGGTGTAGGATAGTCAGTGACGACCAGCTTTTTCCTATTTTCCCTTTTGACCACATGAAATGTAATATTTCAAAATAAATAGTGTTCCTCTCAATTTCTGATGGAATTCATGAAGAGGCAGAAGGGAGTTGCTGCACCACGGTATCCTTTGAGACCTATTAAGAAGGCCCATGTTTCGAGAGCCAAACGTTTATATATTCAAAGGTGAAATATCGCAATTGAAATGAAGGAGAATATGTTGAGAATTTGATTTAGAATTTCGAGTTTTTGTGTTAATTTCTTTGCTTCTACTTTCATTTGTCTTTTGTTTATTTTTATTTTTTTCTAATCATTTCACCCCAAGCAAGGCGGTACCGCCACTGATGTGCAGGGGGCTACATAAGAGAGTTAAAGTTTTAGGCATGATGAGAGTGAAGAGAAAGACGAACCAGCTACAGGGGGCGAAAGTGAAAGGGCAAGAGAAGAACGAGAACACAGGAGTGAAGACAGTTGCGAAGGCAGAGAGAAAGGAAAAGAACAAGAAACACGGGGTGATGTAGAAAGGACTGGAGTCAAGTGGATAAGAGATGGGAATTGATTATGCATTTAAATTCCTGGAGGTTGTAGCCGTCAGGAGTCGTGCTGCCAGGTCGGGACCAATCACATTACAGATTCTCCTTTGGAGCCTGTCGAGAACACCGAGACAAACAGCAGGGTGTCTGACCAGATATGACAACGGTCGATTGGTTGATTTGTATATGTGCAAAATAGATTCAGGCGAAAAAAAACTTTCTGGCCGGACACAGTGACCCAACCTTCCTAGCAGTGGATTTATCTGTTGATGAAATGAAGGAATTCCACTTGAGGTCGGAAGAAAGGGTAAGGCCGAGGAGGCGCAGTGTATTGCTTTCAGGGAGACTGTTTGTGATGGCTGACAGATAGGAGTTTCATTTTTTGTTAAAATTAAAGAAAAACAGGCATAACATTTTGAGTGACATTCGTGTCACAACTGGAAAGAAAAGAGACTATGTTGAGTATTAAAAATCACGAGCCTTTTTTTTTAATAATCATGTCGCCCCAAGCAAGGAATTTTACTGCCACTGTTGAGCAGGGGGGTTACATAGGAGGTAAGTTATGAGAAAGAGTGACAGGTTATAGGAAGCGTCAAGAAGATGGTAGGAGAAAAATGAGAATACTGATGAGAGTTGAGTGGACTGAGAAAGGAACATGAGAGAGAGGATGTTGAAGGTTAGTGAGATTGGAGATGACTATTGACTTTACATTTAAATTTTTGGAGATTGTAGCTGTCGGGGAAGCAAGTAAACAGAAGGGAATTCCACAGGCGGAAAGTGCGATAAAATAAGCTGTTGGAGTAGAATTTGCGTTTACAATTTATTGGTTTCCCAGTAAACGGGTGGGACCTAGTTGCTAATCTTGTGGCTCGAGCAAATTCATGTATGAAGGGTACCAGTGAGCTACATTCATCGGAGCAGAAGCCATGAAAATATTTGTAAAAGAAACACAGGGAACACACATTGCACCGGTGAGAAAGTGACTGTATCTGAGCTGCCAAGTCGGGATCGATCACATTACAGACTCTCCGTTGGATTTTGTCAAGGACTCCTAGGTGGATAGCAGGCGCACCCGACCAGATATAGCAGCAGTATTCAGTGCACGGGCTGATGGTAGATTTGTATATGTTCAGGATTGTTTCAGAGGGGAAAAAAACTTCCTGGACCTACACAGAGAACCAACCTTCTTAGGAGCGGATTTAGCTATGCACTCTATATAGTCATTCCACTTGAGGTCTGTTGTGAGAGTTAACCCGAGGAGGCGCAGTGTTTTGCTTTCAGGTAGACTAGACTGATCCATGCTAATGGTTGAGGGGAGTAGGAGCGATTGTTGTTTTCATTTTGTCATGCTTTCTTTGGTTCTACGATTAAATCTGTTTTACGTCTCGATAGAGTCCAAATGCATCTCAGCGTCCTTGTGGATTTCAAATTATTTCCAGCCCTACAACCCCTTTCCCCACAGACGAAATATCGCAAGCTCTCACTGCTGTATTGCTATTTCAATGGAAAGTGCACAGACGAACCCCATTCCTTAGTTCCACCAGTTCAAACATTCACGGCTAAGAACCGCCATGCTACACACATTGCACAGAACCATCCTTTTTCCCATCGTATACCATTCGTGATATGTAAGCTCCCCATGAGATACTTTGTGGAACCGACTCCCAAGAGGATGCTTCCCTGATCAACGCATTCTTAACCTTCATCATTAACCACAATGCATTTTTTAGCTGCTTGGCACTTTTTGAAATACCACAAATGACAAAAAAGAAAACTGTGTGAAAAGTAGATATGAAATCCTGAGTCTTTTGTGTTCAATTTAAATTTGTCTGTCTGTTTCTCTGATTAAATCTGTTGTAATTACAGACATTACTTTTTAACCGACATTTGCACTTAAACATATCCTGATTATGTAATTTGATTATTTATAATTTTTTTCTTAGACAGCCAGAATCTGAAAAGTCTTGCCAAGCTTTCGAATATGCAGCAAGTAAGTAGATAAATTTGTTCTTAAATGAACCTGATTAAAAAATTGCTGAAGGCTACCTCTAATCTTGATATTTAGTCATTTCTTATTTATAGATTGTACATGTGTAGCACTGTACAAATGCCGTCAAAAATAATGGCGTGTGTTAGTGTCATACATCAATAAAGTGTCGCTGCCGACATTTGAGTTTGAACTCGGAACACCAGAGAACAAACATAGTCGACCTCGGTTTGTGCTGCTGGGATCACGTGACATTTTAAAAATTATATATATATATATGAAAAGATTTGTTTGAACATTATTTTTGATCGATACTCGTATTTAAGTAGATATTCTGTTTATAATCAAACAGGATTATATATTTATATCTACTGGCCTGATTATTTACGATACATTTTTATTACGAAAATGTATGTCATTAGGCAGGATTCGAACCTGCGACCCTTATCTACATAGGGAAAAACTACAATTTGATCTGGTAACGTCTTAGACCTCTCGACCACAAATGACCTTCAGTCTAAACAAGGTTTTAATCAAGCCTACATTCAAATCCTGCTGAATGACACACATTTTCGTAATAAAAAATTATCGAAAATAATCAGGCTATAGATATAAATATATAATACTGTTTAATTAAAAACAGAATATCTACTTAAATACGAGTATCGATCAAAAATAATGTTCAAACAAATCATTTCAAATTGTCGGTTGTTTATAACCAGTTTCGTTAATTTTCGTTAATTTTTTAACATGTTTATATATATATATATATATATAATATATATAATCAGCATTCCAGGGCACCTCGAGGTGGTATTGTTAGCAAAATTGTCTCTCTACAATCATTACAACTGAGTAGTGAGTTCTATCCTCACAGGGTGCCCCATACTTTCGGCCTTGTGCCACATCGAAGCTGCGCCTAGAAAATTACCATAATCAGCATTCGAGTCAGAAAAAGAAAAAGGTTCCAGACCCTACCTTGTGCAGGCTTTACGGGATATTTAAGAGCTCGTAGATACGTCTTTGAAAAGGTACTGTACCGCATTCCGCCTCGTGGGGTGGCAGGTAACTACCCTGAAAAACAAAATGTCCGACGGTATTCTTCGAAAGCGTCATGTTTGGTATATGTAACTTTAAAAATGTTAGAAAGTTTTAATGGTAAGATGCAATGAGACAAAAAACTTGAAAGATCAATGAGATACAATGAGACAAAAGATTTCAAAGACACAATGAGACACAATGAAAGCCACAATGTGTTGCAATGAGACAAAAGATTTCAAAGAAACAATGAGACAAAAAACTTGAAAGAGAAAATGAGACAAATGACTTGAAAGATACAACGAGACAAAAGACTTGAATGATACAATGAGATAAAATGAGACAAAAGACTTGGGAGCGTTGTAAGTAAGGAATGTCTTTGATGTATCCGCTCCTTTGGTCAGTAAGTAGTTTTGAGACAGCGAAGGAGGAAATGGGAGGTAAGGGAGGCGAGAATAGTAGCCGCTTGACGTAGGTCAAGGGGAGATACTAATTACACTCATCTCTCTCGAGCCTGTCTTTCTGTCTGGCGATGCTTTCTGTATCGGCTTTTTATTTCAACTTTTGGATCGCAGCAGATCATTTGGGATTTCACAATTGTGATTTTGGGCTTCCCATTGGCCGATAAATAAAATTCGCGTTGGCTCGCGAACTGGAATTTAATTAATTTTTATTTTTCAACCGGAACATCTGCGCGAGCCGGGGTTCGCACTGACGACTTTTGGTCATTTGCTTTTTGGTCGTGAGAGTGCAAACATCCGGTCCGTCGCTATGCTCGGTCGGTATCACCACAACTTCACTTTTTGATGTTCAGGTTTTATTACAATTTTAAGCATCGCTTTTTGAAACCTTTCTTTTGAAACTCCATATTATTACGAGTAAATTTGTCCATTTTTTTTTCAAAAAGAAAATAAAACAAATAATATTTCTTTTTCGTTCCTACCTATTCTATTTTCTTCATTTTTTTTTTTTTGTTTTCTTTTAGTTACCTAACGAACTCTCCAGTCAAGAACAGATCAATAGAAAACAGCGAATAACGAAGGTTTGTGGTGAAGAAATGCCAACTTCAAGTCACCTTCGCGATGCAAATGGCCGTTTTCTTTTTTATTCACCTCTCCGTCTTTCATACTGTGTCGTCGCAAAAGTTGGTTGTTCATTTTGGATTAGCATCATACGGATACTTTTAAACGATTTTGGTCACAACATCACAAAGAAGTACCCAATGGAAGTCACCAAATTAGAAGCGCATGGCCCCAGATCGAAGATGAGGCACCTGACAAAGACCAACGGTGCGGACTTCTTGTTAAACTCAACGTCATTCTTCTTTGCTCGAAATCCCTACACGCGCCTTTATTCGGGCTATGTTGACAAAATATTCCTTCCCGAGTTATGGAATTCGCTCAACATGCACATTGCACATCTCACGAGAAAAGAAGGACCCATCGCTGCGAAATGTATTAATGATATAACATTTTCAGAGTTTTTACAATACGTCGTTCATTCGGAAAAAACGAATCAACAACGAAACGGCCACTGGATTCCAATTTACCGAACCTGTAATCCCTGCAAGTGGAATTTTCACTTCATAGGAAAACAAGAGTCTTTTGTTAAGGATAGCGTGTCTATTCTAAACTATTTCGGCTTGAATCATATGATGAAAAACTATAGCCATTCCCAGAACTTTGAATACCAAACAAAATCACAGATTGAATACACCTTCCATATCAATAATTTCCAACTCTCTACCTGTGGGGTCACCTACAACCTCTTTGTCGAGCGTTTGTGGTACGCATTTCAATTGCAAGGCTATATTCGTCGGAGTCGTCCTGTCCCCAAAATTAAATTTGGCTCTTTGGTGCAAGATAATATCAAACAATTTCAACAAGCCGTCGTCAGAGAGATACATGAAAATCCTATGTCATATGCTGAATCTTCTTTTCAGAAAAAGACCATGTTGCTTGAAGCATATGCACAAGTCCCCTTATCAGTGATTGAACAGATACAACAGGTTTACGATTTAGATTTCAAACTATTTGGATACGACAAAGAATCTTATCGACATTGATAGGCAGTATATATATATATATATATATATATATATATATATATATATATATATAAAACGAAGATTGATGAAATAGTTATAGACAATCGACAATTTAAAATTATTTTGTTTGAACATTATTTTTGATCGATACACGTATTTAAGTAGATATTCTGTTTATAATCAAACAGTATTATATATTTATTTCCACAGGCTGGATTATTTACGATAATCATCATGGTACGGAAATTAACGAAGATTAACGAAACTAGTTGTAAACAACCGACAATTTGAAATGATTTGTTTGAACATTATTTTTGATCGATACTCGTATTTAAGTAGATATTCCGTTTATAATCAAACAGTATTATATATTTATTTCCACAGGCTGGATTATTTACGATAATCATCATGTTACGGAAATTAACGAAGATTAACGAAACTGGTTGTAAACAACCGACAATTTGAAATGATTTGTTTGAACATTATTTTTGATCGATACTCGTATTTAAGTAGATATTCCGTTTATAATCAAACAGTATTATATATTTATTTCCTCAGGCTTGATTATTTACGATAATCATCATTTTACGGAAATTAACGAAGATTAACGAAACTGGTTGTAAACAACCGACAATTTGAAATGATTTGTTTGAACATTATTTTTGATCGATACTCGTATTTAAGTAGATATTCCGTTTATAATCAAACAGTATTATATATTTATTTCCACAGGCTGGATTATTTACGATAATCATCATGTTACGGAAATTAACGAAGATTAACGAAACTGGTTGTAAACAACCGACAATTTGAAATGATTTGTTTGAACATTATTTTTGATCGATACACGTATTTAAGTAGATATTCTGTTTATAATCAAACAGTATTATATATTTATTTCCACAGGCTGGATTATTTACGATAATCATCATGTTACGGAAATTAACGAAGATTAACGAAACTGGTTGTAAACAACCGACAATTTGAAATGATTTGTTTGAACATTATTTTTGATCGATACACGTATTTAAGTAGATATTCTGTTTATAATCAAACAGTATATATATTAATTTCTACCGGCTTGATTATTTACGATAAATTTTGTTACAAAAATATGTCATTCGACCCCTATCAACATATAGACTTGATTTGACTCCGTTTAGACTGTTGGTCATTCGTGGTCGAGATGTCTAAGACGCTCCGGATCAATTAGTGGCTTCCCCTATGTTGATAGGGGTCGCAGGTTCGAATCCTGCCGAATGACGCATTTTTTCGTAACAAAAATTTTGTGTCAATAATCAAGCCGGTAGAAATAAATACATATTGTTTGATTATAAACAAAATACCCACTTAAATACGCGTATCGATCAAAAATAATGTTCAAACAAAATAATTTCATATATATATATATATATATATATAACTGCCGCTTCATTATTTTACGTTTCTTCAAAGATTATCGAAGACTGAAGCGTAAATATTTTCACATTTATTAAATACTAGTTTAGCTATAGCGCGTCATAATTAAGAGGGGGATCAGTTTATTAATAGTAATAGAAAACTGATCACCTACTTTTTGTCTTGTAGAATCATACATTAACACGAGTTTACTAATGTAAAATGGATATTTTAAGCCTTTAACATTTTTACATGTCAGTCTCTAAACATATTTTTCCAACTATGTCAATATTTATCAATTAAATGGGGCATCAGTTTATTACTTAATGACAATAGAAAAACGATCCTCCATTTTATTACTTGCAGAAACTTATAATAACATGAGTTTACTAATGTAAAATGGATATTTTAAACCTTTAACATTTTTACATGTGAAATATACTTTTTTAATTATTATGTCAATATTTATTAATTAAATGTGGGATCAGTTTATTACTTAATGACAATAGAACAACGATCCCCTACTTTATGTCTTGTAGAATTTTGCATTGATACTGATTTAAACATGTTGCCTCAAAATCATGACGGTTTATATGTTATGTTATTATATATTTATGTGAGAGAACTTTGTCTAACGATCACAAAAGTTTGAAACCCAGGGTCACAAACTCGCATCAATCGAACTGTAATATATATATATATATATATATATATATATATATATATATATATATATATATATTAATTGTTGAGTTGTGAAAATGTTTAGCGCCAATGTTGTTGTTTTTCAGTATATATATATATATATATATATATCTTATAAATTATAGTTTAGAACATGTAAAAATTATCATCTACTACAAAGTGTACATTTTGTTTCGACATTAAACTATAATTTATAATAAATATTTATAGCTCTATTTTACATTGAGCTCGGTAGAGGATGGCAGACTTTTTAGCGTGTATATTATCATTATACACGCCCAATAGCTGAGAGTGTTCTAATCCATTGCTGATGAACGATGCGTAGATGCCAGAGTAGCTACTGTTTTTCCAAAGCCTACCATTCATCCAGAGTACTCAGTCATGGTGTGAGAGCGTAAATAGTCATCCGCAGACAGATCTGTTTCGCTGTATCACAGCTCATCAGTACGGTTAGACTGCGATTGCTTTTTAACCCAGGATTGAAACCCGACCGAACTGGCGTCAGTCGGCGATTCTATTTCTGAGCTATAGGCGCTCGGTAGAAGGAGGCAGACTTTTAGCGTGTGAAATACCATGTATTTATACGTCAGTAGTGAGAGTGTTATAATTCATTACTGAATGAACGATGCTTAGATGCTAGAGTATAGTCGTATATATATATATATGTATATATATCTCATATTGTGTGTGTTTAGGCACCATTTGTTTTCATTAATGCATGTTTCATCAAATAATATAAGTTTTGTCTATTTTATGTAATTTTTTTTTCATATTCTCTGATAAGCTTAATAGCATTATCATTAAATGAAGAAAGAAAATTACAATATTGATACATAATTTTTTTAATAATCCAATCTTAGCTTTTGGCTTACATAAGCCATTTTCAAAGATGACAAATTACATTATATATTATAAACACGGACAAACGATAATGACAAACTGTTTTTGTTTACATGGAAGATTATGTAAAGGAACACCTTCGTGCGATGAATGTTGCTTTTCAAAGCCACAAAGGACGTCATAGAAATACCATTGTCTCTAAATACGACATAGAACTTGATTTATCAGACCAATCAGTGAACTCACTCGGTTTTATAGATATCAGCCTCCAAGAAAGCCAAGTTGCCTTATATAAATTAACCTACAATAAGAAGGAGCTACATATGACGTCATCAGTTTCTAATGTCGGCTATGAAATAGTTAGTCTCTGTCTTGA
This sequence comes from Ascarosepion bandense, assembly GCA_037127315.1. Taxonomy (NCBI): domain Eukaryota; kingdom Metazoa; phylum Mollusca; class Cephalopoda; order Sepiida; family Sepiidae; genus Ascarosepion; species Ascarosepion bandense. The sequence goes on from JBBBDQ010000837.1 coordinate 1,216,747, forward strand.
GTTGACCTCCACAATGGATACATACATACACACACACACACACACACACACACACACACATATATATATATATATTACAGAAAAGTGAAAGAACACGTAGATTTAAAACTCACTGTTCAAGCATTTACTTTTATAAAGAGTGCTCGATACAGAGTAGAGCTTAATATTGTAATTTTGTTATTACAATGGTTTATAACAGCATAATAACACTACACAAAAAGTTTCATGTTTCAGAACAAAACTGTTCCTCTTCAGGTGATATGTTAAAATAAATTGTGAAAACGATTTTGTTTTGAAAATATCAGATGATATTATATTTTATTTTCAAAAACAAATCGTTTTCACAATTTATTTTAACATATCACCTCAAGAGGAACAGTATTGTTCTGAAAGATGAAAATGTTTGTGTAGTGATATTATGCTCTTATAAACCATTGTAATAACAAAATTACAATATATATATATATATGTGTGTGTGTGTGTGTGTGTGTGTGTGTGTGTGTGTGTGTGTGTGGTGCATTGGATATCGGCTCGGAACGAGAAATCGGGGAGCCGAATTCGAATTCCAGCCGGATTCATTGCATTCACTTACGCGCAAATACCCTTGGGAAAGGTATTAATCCGTCTCTTCCCTCCAGTTATGGGTTAAATAACAGGACAGATTGGGTTCTATAGTCTTGGTCGGCAACCAGTCTACCGCAGAAAGCAATGGTAACCTACTGCGGGATAATCTTCTGCCCAGTCAGTCATGTCTCGAGAGAGACATGATCGCCCAAGCATGTTTCACGTATGGCACTTAACTGACTGACTGACTGAAACATAATGTACAAGACGTACAGAACTTTTTTAATCAAAATATTTGTTAAATGTAGCCAACGCTTCTACTCTAATAGTTTCTTTTCTCGCACGTCCTGCTAGTAGAACTCCTTTCCATTTATCTACTTACCCGATAGTTACAATTTTCAAAAATTTAAATGCAACGTCAATTGCCATTTTCTTTCTTCTTGAATCCCGTTCATCTTTTATCATTTCTTCAATACCGCCTGTACCAAGTCGTTTTTTTCTCGCTGAAACCTCCTGAACACTAGGGACGGTTTCGCCTTGCTAGGGGTGAAATGATTAATAAAAAATAACAAAAACCACGACAGTTGAGGACATTCAACAGCAGCAACAGCAAAAATGAATATGACATATCATTCGCAGAGAAAATAATGTCATTCCACACGACAAATAAAAAATTATGAAACAAATCTTCTGATATGCAAACAAATTTTGCCACGTCTGCATTAAATAATACCCTGCTTGCTTCAACGTCCATTGTCGTACTCACGGGAACCAAAACTTGTCAGCGATAGTCATACTCGTTTACCGAATCGATAGCCATTATATATGTATGTGAGCAGGTATGTTTAAGTAATTAATAAATAATTTTAATGTCATTATTTCTTACTACAGTAAACATTATATTTAATGGGTGTTTAAGTAAACGTCCTTGTTTTTCAAATAGTGACATTATGTCTACTGGCCTAGACGTCGAAGCAAAGTGTGCTTTACTATTTAGCTACAGGAAGCCGTCACAGCAAATCAAGATTCAAGATATGAATTTCTTTCCTGCGTGTGGTCATAGGTTCCTTCAAAACCTGACCAGCTTCCACCATCCATATTGTGTGGCAATCAACTATCACGTACCTCTGACCAAAGTGAGCCTTCAAATGAGAGAGAATTGGCCGTAAGATGAGATACGCTAGATCGACTTGGCCCAGGACATAGTGCACACGAATGAATACCACCTTGACTTTTTAATGTACAAACAGACCCCCCCCGCGCGCGCGCACACACACACACACACACACACACACACACACACTAAGGGCCAAAATTATTATGTCACCCAAGTTTTTTTTTAATGATGTATTTCATACAATTTCTACAATTTATCGCCAAGTGGATAATTCTAAATGAAAATAGAATGGTTCTTTTGTTATTATTACTTTGCAAAATTTTACAAGGCAAGGAAGCAAAGATGAACTCGTCCGAATCACCCTAAATTTTTTTCATTCTTTCATTGATGAAACTGCAATTTTGGTAATTATTAAATATTTATAAATTCTTTTAATGCACATGTTATTGTGCAATATTAACAAAAGAATCATTCTATGTTCATTTTGAATTATCCACTTGGCAATAAATGCTAAAAATATTATGAAATACACCATTTTTTTAAAACTGGGGTAGCCTAATAATTATACCCGGTAGTGTATATATATATATATATATATATATATATATATATATATATCAAATCTAAAGAGTGCAATGGCTAAATTGTCGCTATCTGCCTTGTAAAATTTTGCAAAATAATAATAACAAAAGAAACATTCTATTTTCATTTAGAATTATCCACTTGGCAATAAATACTAAAAAATAGTATGAAATACATCATTTTTTTTAAACTGATGGCCGGTAGTGTACACTAGTGTAGAAGAGGGTATACATGAGGTCTACTATTTTGACTTTCGGTTTAATAGTTTCGTTCGTTTTCAAGTTGATTATTTTCATGTTTGTTTTGGTTGGTTTGGTAGATGACTAGTATGCGGTGACACAGACACCCACTCACGCCTTAATCACCCGGGTTAACTCGCTCGGAGATACTGCTGTAACAGTACCCCTCATCAGAGTATTGAAAGGCCTCACCGGAGACTACTGCCAAGACCTCCTATATATTAACCATTTAATATTAACCATGGTTAATATATAGGAGGTCTTGCTACTGCACGACCCAGAAAGCGTTCACAAAATGGCAGTCCAATAGATACAATATGATACATTAGCTGACAGGATAGCCTCCTCCGAAGTGACTCTAATTTTCGGATTCCTGACTAACCAGGCTGGTAAAACATTTATCTCCATCATCCCCTAATGTGAGCACAAATAATCCGAGAAAGTGTCAGGTGAGTGCATGTGACTCATCCGCCTAGAGGTTATCAACACAACCCCTTCTTTCTCAAACAAAGTGTCCCAAGGCAAGCTCGTTCATATACATGTGAACTAAAAGACCCATTGGAAGAAAGGAGAGTGACAAAGAATGCTCGGGGGTGCGTGTGTATTCACTACCCTCATTTGAGTATCCGAAGCGTTGTCGTTAGGCTTCTATCCATGGGGAAACTCCCAGAAGCACTCATCAACCAAATCTGTTCATCGTCTCTCATTGCAGGGTCTTTTCTCAGACAAGCAATACGGTTGCCGTTTCTCCAGGTCAACTGCTGATGCACTGACAAGAACTGCGGAAATAGTCTCTCATATTCTAGATAAAAACGGTGAAGTCCGGGCTGTTGTATTGAACATGGCGAATGTCTTTGGCAGGGTCTGGCATACAAATCTTCTCCACCAAGCTGAAAAACTTCGGTGTCTTCGGACCTATTTTTGAGCTGATTCAGTTTTTTTTTTTTTTTTTTTTTTTATCAAATCATGAAATGAATGTCATCCTGAACACTCACTCGTCTAGATCCTTTCTTACTATCACAGAGCTCCTTGGCTCTGCATTGTTTTGATTTTCATTAACGACCTTCCCGATGATATAAGTTCTCAGCTTGACATCTATGCTTATGATATTTACTCCTGTCTCGTTAGGTCGATCAGTTCGACAAGGTCAAAATGGCAGTTGATGTCCAAAACGACCTCAAGATCATCGTTAACTGGGGCAAAAGATTCGTTGTCATTTTGAACGCCTCAAGAACTAAACTTGTGTCTATTAGTCATCTGGGAGATCCTTCTCTACCTTCTAACAGCATGGCTGAGGCTAACATCCATGGAAATTGACTTGTGGTGCCTTCTCAGGCTCACGTTTTCAGCTGACATGACGCGAAAACACTACACTGAATCCAATGCAAGTTCAGCTGCTAAGAAAGTCGGTTCATTCTCGTGCTAGATATTTCTTCTATCTTACACTAGCAGTGTAGCCCGGCGTTGCTCGGGTGTAATGAAAGCTTTAAAACTAATCCATGGTCCTGGAGCTCAGACTCAGCCTAAAGAATATTTGAAATAATAAAATAATTGCGACAATTTACCAATCGCACATAGTATATATATATATATATATATATATATATATATATATATATATATATATATTAGCAGTATAGCCCGGCGTTGCTCGGGTGTAATGAAAGCTTTAAAACTAATTCATGGTTCTGGAGCTCAGACTCAGTCTAAAGAATATTTGTGTGAAGTTTGGTGAGAATCGAATAAAAATTGTGGATTTGTATTAAGGACATACAGACAGATAAACAGACACACTCACAAACATCTTGCCTTTTATATATATATATATATTATCGATTTTCTGTACTATTGTAAGAACTGCAACCTTGAAACTTCTGAATATCGTTTCTTATGGCTTTGTCTATGAGTGTATCAAATTTGATTAAAATCGGACCACTCCTTCTATAACCCGATTTTTTCGATTATCGATATTTATTGGGGGTACCTTGACACAAAACCTAGCTAAGAACACTCACAGACGCTTATAGTACAACTGTGTAAATTTTCAAGAGAATCGGTGTCTATAGGTAACGGACACACACATAGACACATTTATAAATAAGTTTAGTTAATGTCCTTTAAATTAAGGCTTTGATAAAGAAATCCCATATCTTGTATTTCTAATAAAAAGCCATTAACATGCACCAAGGTTGGAAGATAAATCACTTTTAATAAATTCACTGGATTATCTAGAGACTTTATACAAAATTGCTTTGTTTATTCCATATGGACATTTTTTCGATTATCGATTTTCGATATTTATCGGGGGTACCTCGACACAAAACCTAGCTAAGAACACTCGCAGACGCTTATAGTACAACTGTGTAAATTTTCAAGAAAATTGGTTCAGCCGTTTCGGGGTCTATAGGTAATGGACACACACGCACACGCACACACACACACACACACACACACACACACACACAGACAAAGTTCCATTTATAAATAAGTATAGATAGATAGATATCTATAAGTCTCCCATTCGGCCATGCTTAGAATATTGCTGCCAGACATGGTCCGGTGCCCCTGCTATTTACCTTGTGCATTTTGATGATAAGACCTACAGAAGAATCAGCAATATTATTGGTCCCGATCGAGAGAAGATAATGCAAATCACACGAACGCTGATCCAGTCCTTTCTATTAAATGGTGAAATGAAAGTTATCATGAACGGCCACTTGTCTAACGCGGCTCTTCCCCATGGCTTTATCCTGGCTCCTACGCTCATTTTAATCTTCATTAACGATTTTCTCGACTACATCATCTCTCAATATGGCATCTACACTGACGACACATTCTTTTACTCTTGCCTCGATAGAAAGGCTGATCAGTACGACAAGGTCAAAGTGTCAGCTAATGTCTAAAACGACCATCTTTTGCCCCTTAACTGGGGCAAAAGATGGGTTGTCAATTTTAACGCCACCAAAACTAAACTTCACTTCATTAATCAACTTAGAGACCCCTCTCTGCCTTCTAACAGCATGGCTGAGGCTAACATCCAGGAAATTGACATGGTGTCTTCTCGGGATCACGTTATCAGCTGATATGACACAAAAAGACTACATTGAATCCATTGCAAGTTCAGCTGCTAAGAAAGTCGCTTCATTGTCGTGCTAAATATTTCTTCTATCTTACATACCTATGTCTCCCATTCGGCCATGCTTAGAATATTGCTGCCACATATGGTCCGGTGACCCTGCTATTTGTCCTGTGATCTTTGATAATAATATCCACAGAAGAATCAGCAATATTATTGGTCCTGATCTGGCAACTCGGCTTCAGTAGTAAGGTTACCGCTCTGTGCATTTTTTATATATACTTTCATAATTGTTCAGTTGCACAGAGATGTAACCTTAAATTCACTTTCTGAATTTAAGCGCAATACCAGACTGACGGCTATATCTCATCAATTTACAGTCGAGTTGGTTAAGTGTAACCGTAAGTTCTATGCTAATCGTTTCTTCACTTGTACTTCTCACTTGTGAAACTCATTTCCGGTTCCATGCTTTTCAAAATCTCAATCGCTATCGATTATCCCCCTGATTACGCTTTCCTCTTTCTGTTCACTGTTAATCTTTCTGTTCCTAATCCACCCACGCCCTGTGGAAGGATTAGGAACACCTAGCGTCTTAGTGGATTTGTTGCATTTACGGATTAAAAAATTAGAAAAAAAATATTGTAAGAACACAAAAGAAATGAAATATAACTGCATTACCATGTAAGCCGTTTGAAATGAAACTATAATAACAATTCACTTACAAGATTCAAATCACAGCGAACCAATATTAGATACAAATTTACATGTTTCTGAAGACCTGTGTTCTTCATCCACCTAATTTCGTAAATAATTCTATCGGCCGTACATCTCCGAAATTGAATCTAAGACTCACGCTGCATCTCTCTGAACAGAGCCCAATTCGATCTCATTTAAACACGCGCGGACACCTACCGAACCCTATCCAAAACATACTTGTTGATGACACAAATATTATAGTATTATCCACATGCAAAAAACATTGACTAAAAATAATGGTGGCGTTATTGATAAAAAAAGAAAAACCAAATGCTCAATAACATCGACTACGAACACGGCCACAACGTGCTTACCTTGTTCGGTACATAACACATACCACTACTCTACAAACTTACATAACACCACATACATTCTGTTACCCGGAAAATAAAATCCATCCTCGATAATGGCTAAAAATATCGCCAAAAACGTTCGAAAATATAAAATCTTTGAACAATCTAAACTTATTTATAAATGGAACTTTGTCTGTGTGTGTATCCGTTACCTATAGACTGCGAAACGGCTGAACAGATTTTCTTGAAAATTTACAGTTTTCCTATAAGCGTCTGCGAGTGTTCTTAGTTAGATTTTGTGTCGAGGTACCCCCAATAAATATCGAAAATCGAAAATTGATAATAGAAAAATCGAGTTATAGAAGGAGTGGTTCGATTTTAATCAAAGTTCATACTCTCATAGAAAAAGACATAAGAAACGATATTCAGAAGTTCCAAGGTTGCAGTTCTTACAATAGTGCAGAAAATCGATAATATATATATATATATATATATATACAAATCGATACCAGGAAATCAAAATTTGACTTTCGTGCCAACGTCCAAAGAGTCTTAGCTTCCAGAACCATGGATTAGTTTTAAAGCTAACCGAGCAACGCCGGGCTATACTGCTAGTTCTTACATCATTTGATTTCTGAAAAGAAAAAAATTCATAAGAACACATAAAAAATTATATAAAAGAACTTAATGATAATACCTTGTCAGTCATTTTTAATGAAACCTGCATAAAAGAGAGATTGTTGCCTAAATACACTATATATATACATGTGTGTGTGTGTGTGTGTGTGTGTGTGTGTGTGTGTGTGTGTGTGTGTGTGTGAATTATCTTAGCCGATGCGTTTCGTCCTTTGACAAATTTTATGAAAGCAAATATTTATAAACAAAAGTAAAAATGTTAATTTTTCAACATTTTTAGATTTGAGAATGCTCATCAATACAAATCAAGTTAACGCAAAAGTCAAGGTAAATTATGAAGAATTCTAATTGTATTTTAAGATTTAATGAACAAAAGTCAGTAAATGTTACTGAATTTTTTTATAATGCAATTAATGTTTCTTATATTATTTTAGTTTGTTGTTAATTTATGCATTACGTATTTTAAATAACAGGAGGTTATGAATTTGAACTCTTTTTTTAAAATTTTAAACGTCTTGATTGACATGTGTGTTGGCTTCATAAAGGAGTATTTTCTTTCAGGGACGGAGATATTGGGAAAATACGAGGCTCAGATTTATATTTTGATAAGAATTGATAGCGGCATTCTCGATAATTTCCCGTTCAAGTAAATTACTTTCTCTTTTAATAAATGTAGCATTTTTTCGGTCGAAGTTTTGGTTGAATTTATTTCCGTGTATGACTAAATGCAATTGATAAAATGTTGTGTAAAAGATCCTTTTTGTGTTCATTTTTTAAAATTTCTGCAAATTTTTCCAACGTATTTTAAGGAGCAGTTGTGACATTTCATTTTGTATATACCTGCTTCAGAATTGTTGTAGGTATTTTGAGTTCTGATCATATTTTTTTTTAATCATATCACCCCGAGCAAGGCGGTAACGCCACTGATGTGTAGGGGGCTACATAGGAGTGAAAAGACTGGAAAAGAGAAAACCGGAAACCGCATTCTAAACAGGAAACAAGGGATGAGCCTCTTCACCTGTTCAATAGGTGTGGGTGGAGTGTGAACCGGGCGATAGTTTAGTCTATCTACTCCAATTGAAAAAAAAAGTGAGAAGATTGGAAAAAAGAAAACCGGAAACCGCATCCTAAACAGGAAACAAGGGATGAGCCTCTTCACCTGTTCAATAGACGTGGGTGGAGTGTGAACCGGGCGATAGTTTAGTCTATCTACTCTATGGGATACACATTTTTTTTCTATTAAAATAAGCAATGAGAAAATACATAAAAACATTATAGAAATTTTGGATCAAAACGGCATTAGAATTTAAATTACATTTTTATATTTCTCAACCAATCAGCTAAAAACATAGAATAAGAACATTCTAGAAAAATAGGATCGGAAGTCAATTAACAAAAAAATATTTAGGCCCCAAAACAAAATAGTAAAATACAAATCTGATTGGTCAATAAATGTCTTCACACCTAAATGTGAGGAAGATTCTTTGATCCCCTATTATGGTATATAAATAACACACAGTTAGGAAGAAAAGGAGTTCAGTCACCAAGCTAGCCATTAAGTCAGCATGTAACCGATACTTTGTCCGGCCAAGTCATTCTTCCACACCAAAGTTCATGACCTAGCTACAGATGGCCGTGAAAGGAAAAACCCGACAAACTTTCTTTTATCAACGCGACATGCTGTCGCCACCCGAGATGAACTTAATGTAAGTAAGAACGACTTATTTACGTTAATATAAACTTACACACACCTTTAAACAAATTTAACTTCTTGCCAAACTTTATTTTCCAAAAGGAAATTTTTCACATCTTGTATTTTATTTGTTTCCACATGCTAATTTTATTTTATACATATTAAATTGTGTGTTGTTTAATGTTCGTTGTGACTTATTCCATTCCTTTGCGCGATTGTAAAACATTGTGTTGTATTTGTGGGGGAACTAATCTCGAGAGCAATACCCGTAAAATACGGAAGCACATCAACCAAGCACTTACCAAATCCCCTACAACTCCAATTGAAAAAAAAAGTGAGAAGATTGGAAAAAAGAAAACCGGAAACCGCATCCTAAACAGGAAACAAGGGATGAGCCTGTTCCATAATACTTTTGGATATGGTTGTAATTATTTTGATATTCTTAACATTGGATGTATTGTTTTGGATAGCATATGTTAAGTAAATGTTATATGTCTAATTTATTGTCTTTGTTACTGTTGTTGTTGTTAAGTTTAACTGCGCAGCATCCCTACAACCACATCTGGTCATGGGATTGATGGTGATGGTGGTGCAGTAGATAAGATTCTAAGTTCCCAGTTTATTGCATCGGGTAAAATTGTTCATATATGTTTTTTTTTATGCAAAGAATAACATAATTTATAATTCCTCTACCCCTAGGGTAGGCCTACCTCTTTAAAATTGTTAGGTTATCTTCCTCGAGATGGTGTTTCAATAAAAGTAATGAGTTTCCAATTTCCTAAACTGTTTGGTGTCAGTAAGGGCATACAGCTGTAAAACTTGCCTCAATATTTCATTATGGTTCAATTACGTATGAGAGGACAGTCAGTTAAGTACCATACATGATACACGCTTTGGGCGATCATGTTTCAAAATAGACATGACTGACTAAGCCGAAGATTTTCCTGCAGTAGGTTTCCATTACTTTCTGCAGTAGACTGGTTGCCAACCAAGGCTATAGATCCCAATCTGTCCTGTCATTTGATTCATAGCTAGAGAGGGAAGAAATGTATTATTTATTAAGTATAAACGACATAAAACTGATCCCCCACTTTGTGCCCAGTAGAAACCTTAATCATATTTTCAACTATGATATTCAGTCAGTCAATTGAATGCTATACGTGATACACGCTTTGGGCGATCATGTCTCGAAAGAGACATGGCTGACTGGGCAGAAGATTATCCCACAGTAGGTTGCCATTAAATAACAGGACACATTGGGTTCTATAGCCTTGGCCGGCAACCAGTCTACCACAGAAAGCAATGGCAACCTACTGTGGGATAATCTTCTGCCCAGTCAGTCATGTCTCTTTCGAGACATGATCACCCAAGCGTGTATCACGTATAGCACTTAACTGACTGACTAAATATAATAGTTGAAAACATAATTAAGGCTAGAAAATCACCGGAAAGGCCAAATAGGGTCAATCTTAATATGAGATATTAGCCTGAAGAGAGAGAGTGAGAAAGAGAGAGAAAGAGAGAGAGAGAGAGAGACCTTTTCCTTGTAATATCGGAGGGTGGACATGAGAGGAGCCGTATATGGAGCCACCTCTATTGAACAGGTGAAGAGACTCATCCCTTGTTCCCTGTTTAGGATGTGGTTTCCGGCTGTCTCTTTTCTAATCTTTTCACTCCTTTTTTTATTTTTTATTTTTTTCAATTGGAGTAGATAGGCTAAACTATCGCCCGGTTTACACACCACCCACGTCTATTGAACAGGTGAAGAGGCTCATCCCTTGTTCCCTGTTTAGGATGTGGTCTCCGGTTTTCTCTTTTCCAATCTTTTCACTTTTCTTTTTTTTTTTTTTCAATTGGAGTAGATAGACTAAACTATCGCCCGGTTCACACTCCACCCACGTCTATTGAATAGGTGAAGAGACTCATCCCTTATTTCCTGTTTAGGATGCGGTTTCCGGTTTTCTCTTTTCCAATCTTTTCACTTTTCTTTTTTTTTTTTTTCAATTGGAGTAGATAGACTAAACTATCGCCCGGTTCACTCTCCACCCACGTCTATTGAACAGGTGAAGAGGCTCATCCCTTGTTCCCTGTTTAGGATGTGGTCTCCGGTTTTCTCTTTTCCAATCTTTTCACTTTTCTTTTTTTTTTTTTTTTTTCAATTGGAGTAGATAGACTAAACTATCGCCCGGTTCACACTCCACCTACGTCTATTGAACAGGTGAAGAGGCTCATCCCTTGTTCCCTGTTTAGGATGTGGTCTCCGGTTTTCTCTTTTCCAATCTTTTCAATTTTCTTCTTTTTTTTTTTTTTTTCAATTGGAGTAGATAGACTAAACTATCGCCCGGTTCACTCTCCACCCACGTCTATTGAACAGGCGAAGAGGCTCATTCCTTGTTCCCTGTTTAGGATGTGGTTTCCGGTTTTCTCTTTTCCAATCTTTTCACTTTTCTTTTCTTTTTTTTTTTTCAATTGGAGTAGATAGACTAAACTATCGCCCGGTTCACTCTCCACCCACGTCTATTGAACAGGTGAAGAGGCTCATCCCTTGTTCCCTGTTTAGGATGTGGTCTCCGGTTTTCTCTTTTCCAATCTTTTCACTTTTCTTTTTTTTTTTTTTTTTCAATTGGAGTAGATAGACTAAACTATCGCCCGGTTCACACTCCACCCACGTCTATTGAACAGGCGAAGAGGCTCATTCCTTGTTCCCTGTTTAGGATGTGGTCTCCGGTTTTCTCTTTTCCAATCTTTTCACTTTTCTTCTTTTTTTTTTTTTCAATTGGAGTAGATAGACTAAACTATCGCCCGGTTCACTCTCCACCCACGTCTATTGAACAGGTGAAGAGGCTCATCCCTTGTTCCCTGTTTAGGATGTGGTCTCCGGTTTTCTCTTTTCCAATCTTTTCACTTTTCTTTTTTTTTTTTTTTTCAATTGGAGTAGATAGACTAAACTATCGCCCGGTTCACACTCCACCCACGTCTATTGAACAGGCGAAGAGGCTCATTCCTTGTTCCCTGTTTAGGATGTGGTCTCCGGTTTTCTCTTTTCCAATCTTTTCACTTTTCTTCTTTTTTTTTTTTTTCAATTGGAGTAGATAGACTAAACTATCGCCCGGTTCACTCTCCACCCACGTCTATTGAACAGGTGAAGAGGCTCATCCCTTGTTCCCTGTTTAGGATGTGGTCTCCGGTTTTCTCTTTTCCAATCTTTTCACTTTTCTTTTTTTTTTTTTTTTTTTCAATTGGAGTAGATAGACTAAACTATCGCCCGGTTCACACTCCACCCACGTCTATTGAACAGGTGAAGAGGCTCATCCCTTGTTCCCTGTTTAGGATGTGGTCTCCGGTTTTCTCTTTTCCAATCTCCACCCACGTCTATTGAACAGGTGAAGAGGCTCATCCCTTGTTCCCTGTTTAGGATGTGGTCTCCGGTTTTCTCTTTTCCAATCTTTTCACTCTTACGTAGCCCCCTGCACATCAATGGCGTTATCGCCTTCCTCGGGGTGATATGATTAAAAAAAATGTTTTCTCTCCCTCACGAATTGGGACAATACACAAGAACTTTAAACTATCATCCTGGAGAATTAAAGAAAATAAATGATCATTAATAAGGAAAGAAATAAAATCCACAAATTGAGAAATAATTTTGTCTCGACGAGAAGTTACGAAAACAAGCCTTGTTGTCTGGGAGTCAGATAATAATCTGTTTCATGTTTTCACTGAACAACGATAATTCAAGAAGAAAACGAATCGGGAAATTTCGATGAAGAGCAAACTCTTAAGGGTCAAATGTATGATAAAGCGGATGCTATGAAAAAAAGTCACGTGGTTGCCAGGCGAAAGACTTGTTAATATTTTCACTGGACAGATGGGATCAGGAATTGATGAATAATTTTGTCTCTTCCTTAAGGAGAGAATTGAAAAAAATGACTAGAACAAAGCTCCAAACTTTCACCCAAACACTTTAAAAACTAGTGAATCAGTTAAGTGACATACGTGATGCACGTTTTTCGGCGATCATGTCTCTTTCGAGACATGACTGTCTGGGCAGAAGATTATCCCGCAGTAGGTTGCCATTGTTTCTGCGATAGACTAGTTGCCAATCAAGGCTATAGAACCCAATCTGCCCCATTATTTAAATCATAGCTAGAGGGAAAAGAGATGTATTATATTATTATGTAGTAATTAGTGGGGGATCAGTTTATTAGAAAATTTGCGTTCACATGCTTGTGTGACACTGGTGTATGAAGTCAGTCAGTTAAGTGCCATACGAGAAACACGCTAGGACGATCATGTCTCGAAAGAGACATGACTGACTGGCTAGAAGATTTTCCTGCAGTAAGCTGCCATTACTTTCTGCGGTAAACTGGTTGCCAACCAAGGCTATAGAACCCAATCTCTCCTGTTATTTGACTCCTAACTAGAGGGAGAAGAGATGTATTATATTATTAAATAGTATTAAGTAGGGGATCAGTTTATTGCTTCATAATAATATAAAACTGATCCCCCACTTTATGTCCAGTAGAAGTCTTAATAAGGTTTTCAACTATTATATTCAGTCAGTTAAGTACCACACGTAATACACGCTTTGGGAGATCATGACTCGAAACAGACATGACTGACTGGACAGAAGATTATCCCGCAGTAGGATTCCATTGCTTTCTGCAGTAGACTGGTTGCCAGCCAAGGCTATAGAACCCAATCTGTCCTGTTATTTGACTCATAGCTAGAGGAGGAAGAGATGTACTATATAAGTAGTAATTAGTGTGGGATCAGTTTATTGCTTCATAATAATATAAAACTGATCCCCCACTTTATGTCCAGTAGAAGTCTTAATAATGTTTTCGACTATTATAATCAGTCAGTTAAGTGCCATACGTGATAAACGCTTTGGGCGATCATGTCTCGAAAGAGACATGACTGACTGGACAGAAGTTTATCCCGCAGTTGGTTGCCATTGTTTTCTGCGGTAGACTGACTGCCGACCAAACTAGAGAACCCAATCTGTCATATTATTTAACCCATAACTGTAGGGAAGGGACGGATTACTACCTTTCCCAAGGGCATTTGTGCGTAAGTGAATGCAAGGAATTCAACTGGAATTTGAACTCGGCTCCCCGATTTGTCGTTCCGACAGTTGTGCCTGTTCTGTGAAGTAGGCTGAGTTTGAACGCTGAAAAGGAATGAGGAATAGAGAGAATTTATCACCGTTCATATGGAGCAATAATGCGAGATTTAAGTGGAGCAGGCAGGATTTGAAGGGCGAGTTAATCCCTTTAAGGAAGGCGGATAACTTTCCAGTTTTTAAAAGTGGATTAAGCGCAGAATTAGGGAACAGATTACCTTTGTTTGGATTAATGCTAAAATTGGGAAAACACCGAATGTTCAAAAACCTTCTGCCCTATGCCAGTTTGGAGCCGAAGTGCATATAACGAGACAGCTTTGAGATCTCGGAGACTTGTGCGGCGAATCCCCGCATCAGGTTCCCCGGGTCTCTATCTCAGTTGCTACCAAATCTCCTGTCCCTAAAGAACTTCGAACCCAGCTCCAGCAATTTTGACAAGGCCCAATATCACTTTAGAGATTGATGTAGAAAGAGTTAATTTTTGTTTTAACGTCAACCAAATAAAGATGAATCCAACAATTCCTTTGTTTATTTTTTGTTTGTGAATATATTTAATTCCTCAATATATAGTTTCCGCTAAGGATCGATCCAGCGTCTAAGTTCTTAGGTGATGTGCAATTGTTATAAAAGACCTCATTGTCTCTGGGTGAAGGCTCCTCTTTCCAGCTACATAGTCTTCATTGGCGCCAGTTTGCTGTTAACGATTGTCATTGCAACACCTTCGTCTGTGGACTACTTACCAGGAGGGTTTTGTGCTCAGTAAAGATATTATTCAAAATGTCCAAAAGTCTTGCAGGCGCCTATAAGAGTAGTGAAAAGAAAAATGAAGAAAGCTTTTATGTTTATCAATATCGCAGAAAATCAAATTGTTGGTAAAACTAGTCACCCAGTCAGTCAAGTGCCATACATGATACAAGCTTTGGGCGATCATGTCTCTTTCGAGACATGACTGACTGGTCAGAAGATTTTTCCGTACTAGGTTGCCATTACTTTCTGCGGTAGCTTGGTTGCCAGTCAAGGCTATAGAACCCAATCTGTTCTGTTATTTAACCCATAGCTAGAGGCGGAAGAGATGTATTATATTATTAAGTAGTAATTTGTGGGGGATAAGTTTATTACTTCATAACAATATAAAATTGATCCCCCATTTTACGCCCAGTAGAAGACTTAATCATGATTCCAACTATTATATTCAGTCAGTCAGTTAAGTGCCATACGTGATACACGCTTTGGGCGATCATGTCTCGAAAGAGACATGACTGGGTAGAAGATTATCCCGCAGTAGGTTGCCATTACTTTCTGCGGTAGATTGGTTGCCAGCCAAGGCCATAGAACCCAATCTGTTCTGTTATTTAACCCATAGCTATAGGCGGAAGAGATGTATTATATTATTAAGTAGCAGAAAGCAATGGCAACCTACTGTGGGATAAGCCCAATCAGTCATGTCGCTTTCAAGACATGATTGTCCAAAGCGTGTATCACTCATGGCATAAATCATTTGGCAATATAAAACTACATTCAGGCCATATTGTCAAGGAGTCTTATGAAATGTAACGGGATATCGTGTTTATGCTTGGCTTCCATTTTCAAGCTTCCCCATTTTGTAGATGCGATATACAAATTTGGGATTTGTGTTGTGGTGTAATGGATATCGGCTCGGAATTAGAAACTGGAGATCCGAGTTCAAATTCCAGGTGAATTTGTCACATTCTCTTGTAAGAAAGATCATCTCTTCTCTCTCTATCTTTGAGTTGAATAGCAGGGTAGATTTGGTTCTATAGCCTTAATTGGCAACAAGTCTACCGCAAAAAGAAATGATAATCTACGTAGTCAGTCATGAATCGAAAAAGACATGATCGCCCAAGCGTGTATCCCGTATAGCACTTAACTTACTGACTGATACCCAAATTAAATGCCCTGTATTCAAAAGTGTGAAAAAAAAATTTGAAAACCAAAGCACCCTAGTACCAAGAATTTCAGGCAAAGGATTCCCATTCTCTAGTTTACACACAATTAAGTGCTTAAGTCTTTTTTATTCAAGAAATAACCCCAGATTAGGCTTATTCGTGCCCTGGAATTATCTACAATAGAAGTTGTAGTGCAGTGGATATCGATTCGGAACAACAAATCGGGTTGCCGAGTTCGAATAATAGTTGAATTCATTGCGTTCACTTACGCACAAATACTCTTAGGAAAGGTATTAATTCGTTCTTTTTCCTCCAGTTATTGGTTAAATAATAGGACAGATTGGGTTCTACAGCCATGGCTGGCAACCAGTCTACCGCATAAAACAATGGCAACCTACTGCGGGATTATCTTCTGCCCAGTCAGTCATATTTCTTTCGAGACATGATCGCCCAAATGGGTGTATCGCGTATGGCACTTGACTGACTGACGGAGAACAGAGTACGAATCCCACTTGAATTCACTGACATGCAAATACTCTTGGGAAAAGTATTCATTTGTCTCTTCTCCCTCCTGCTATGGGTTAAAGACAGAAGATAGCGATTGATATTACATTTAAATTTTTCAGAATAAAACTTGACTGAAAAGCAAGAAGCCAGGCATACAAGAGAAGAAACTCTTAGCACAAAACGAAGTCGTAAAATAATAAAACTAAAACATTATTTAATTAAAATAAAGTTTTTACTTACTTTTATGAATAAGATATGCTAGCAGTATAGCCTGGCGTTGCTCGGGTGTAATGAAAGCTCAGACTCAGCCTAAAGAATATTTGAAATAATAAATTAATTGCGACTATTTACCAATCGCACCGTATATATATATATATATATATATATATATATATATATATATATATATATATACTAGCAGTATAGCCCGGCGTTGGTCGGGTGTAATGAAAGCTTTAAAACTAATCCTTGGTCCTGGAGCTCAGACTCTTTGGACGTTGGCACGAAAGACTAAAAAGCAATAGTTGTTTCCACTTAAAGCGAAACCGTAGACTGAAAAAAAAATGAATGGATGTAAGTCAAATTTTGATTTCCTGGTATCTATATCAAATAGGTTTTTTCGTCGTAAACTGAATTTTGAAGGCTAAATAAGTCCTCTGAGTAAATGGTATCATGGCTGAGACTAAGAACTACAATTATACCTACTTAGAGCCAAACTCGAAGCAAAAACTAAAATAAAAGGGCTGAAAAAAAACAGACAGACATCCAGGCAGATAAACAGACACACACGAACATCTTGCCTCTTATATATATATATATTATCGATTTTCTGCACTATTGTAAGAACTGCAACCTTGAAACTTCTGAATATCGTTTCTTATGTCTTGGTCAATGAGTGTATCAAATTTGATTAAAATCAGACCACTCCTTCTATAAGACGATTTTTTCGATTATCGATTTTCGATATTTATCGGGGGTACCTCGACACAAAACCTACCTCAGAACACTCGCAGAAACTTATAGTACAACTGTGTAAATTTTCAAGAAAATCGGTTCAGCCGTTTCAGAGTCTATAGGTAACGGACACACACACGCACACAAAGTTCCATTTATAAATAAGTTTAGATATATTATGGACACTATTTTCTTAAAAAACAAAAATTTTCGATGAATAGTTACTTTTTACAATAACTGTTTTCATTTGTTTTTATAATGTTAATTAAAATAACTTATAATGTTTTAAATCTTTTAAAATTCTTTATTAATTAGTAGTGGTTAGATGACATTGTTATTAAATAAAAACTAATATTTATCAATAATAATTTAAAAAGTTTTTCTACAATTCAACGAACACCAATATTTTACAAAGAATTTAAGATGTTTTGTTTATGCATATCGATTTGGAATGACAAATTCGGGGACCGAGTTCGAATTCCAGTTGAATTCCTTGCATTCACTTACGCACAAATACTCTTGGGAAAGGTATGAATCCGTCTCTTCCCTCCAGTTATGGGTTAAATAATAGGAGATTGGGTTCTATAGCTTTGACTGGCAACCAGTTTACCGCAGAAAGTAATGGCAACCTACTGCGGGATGTGAGTTGTGGTGCATTGGATATCGGCACGGAACGAGAAATCGGGGAGCCGAGTTCGAATTCCAGCCGAATTCATTGCATTCACTTACGCTCAAATACCCTTGGGAAAGGTATTAATCCGTCTATTCCTTCCAGTTATGGGTTAAATAACAGGACATATTGGGTTCTATAGCCTTGGTCGGCAACCAGTCTACCGCAGAAAGCAATGGCAACCTACTGCGGAATAATCTTCTGCAGAACTCCATTGGAAAATACGTAAGCTTAAGAAATCAGCGCATATGCTAGGCCAAAAAAATCTCCTAAGCCGACCAAGCATAGAGATGAACACAATATGGGAACCAGTAATACGGAGTGCTAGAGAAAATCATTAGTGTAAAAAAAATTGCAATATGAGCTCTGGTAAAAAAAAAAATGCTAGAAAAAAACATTAACATCAAAAATTACAATATGAACTCTGATAAAAAAATGATTACTGAGACATTAAGTTCGCATGCCGATGTTCTCAATAACATATGGTCCAGTGGATATAGACGTTGGTTAATTCCAGTGACTTGACCCAAAGAATTGTGTTGTGAGTTCAATATCAGGCTATAGCAGCAGTGAGCAAGTAACATAGAGAATTAAGTTAAAGGAAGATAATTACATGGTTACCAGAAGTGGCATCATACATGGAATGAGAATGCTATACTCCAGGGATCGTAATAAAGGGTTCAGTTCGAAATTCTTAGAAGGCCGGAGCGTACAACGGCCGAAACGTCGTAAAGATGAGGACAATGTGAATAGTACTAACTCAGCTAATATTCCTCAAATAAAGTTTCATAAAATTATATTTTTGAACGATTTTTTTTATAAAGAGACCAATACAGGTGCCTTTTCGCCTCAGCTCGTAATAAGTGTAAAAAGATACTTAACGAAGCTAAGATGCTGTTTGCTGCCAGAATGAAGCAACGCATAGCATCCTGTAAGTTCGGCGCCAAAGACTACTGGCGACTCTGTAAAAGAGTACTTAACAAGAGTAAAACCTCAATACTCCCTCTAATCAATGAATTTGATGTCCTCACCTCCTCAGCGGACAAGGCTGAATGCTTTGCTCGCAGATTCTCGACTAATTCGAGACTGGATTCGTCTGAAGTTTCTACACCCGACTTCCCACCTAGAACTGAGGCTCAACTGAATGACGTCCACATTATACCCTCGCTGGTCTCTAACATAATTTCAAAACTTGGCCCTCACAAAGCGAGCGAAGGGGACGGAATCTCGATCATAGTCTTGAAGAAATGTGCCCCTGAAGTCTCCTCTATCCTCTCTAAACTCTACAACTTCTGCCTATCTGCTTCCTGCTTTCCTGCCTGTTTGAAGTCTTCCTCTGTAGTTCCTATATTTAAGAATATTGGCTAACCCTCTGACTCCGCAAATTACAGTCTTATCAGCCTTCTTCCGATCTTTGGCAAAGTGTTCGAAGCCATTATCAACGCCGAGGTGGTTCAGCATCTCACAGCCCACAGGCTCCTCTCGGATAAACAGTATGGTTCCCGCTTCACCAGGTCTACTGCTGATATGCTAATGACCATCACCGAGTATATATACTAGACTCTCAACAAGAATGGCGAAGCCCGAACCGTTGCCTTGAATATCTCCAAAGCTTTCAACAGAGTCTGGCATGGTGGCCTTCTACGCAAACTGCGTAGCTATGGTATACCTAGACATTTGTTTGACCTAATCCAGTCATTCCTCTCTAACCGCACATTGAAGGTGGTATTAAACGGACATGCCTCCCAAAACTACCATACGAACGCGGGTGTCCCTCAAGCCTCTATCCTAGGTCCTACGCTATTACTGATCTACATTAATGATCTCCCCGATGCCATAAGATCCCAAGTAGGCATGTACGCCGATGACATCACAGTTTTCTCTCGCCTCGATCAAAAATCTGGTGTGGGCGACAAAGCGAACCTCGCTGCCGAGCTTG
This sequence comes from Ascarosepion bandense, assembly GCA_037127315.1. Classification (NCBI taxonomy): domain Eukaryota; kingdom Metazoa; phylum Mollusca; class Cephalopoda; order Sepiida; family Sepiidae; genus Ascarosepion; species Ascarosepion bandense. The sequence continues at coordinate 1,236,802 of JBBBDQ010000837.1, forward strand.
AAAAAGACCTCCAATCCGTAGTGGACTGGGGTAAGAAATGGATCGTAAATTTTAATGCTTTCAAAACGAAGCTGCTATCTATTAACCATCATAGACAATCTCTCCTAACCGCCCCCATTAGCATGGAACAGGCTAGCCTCCATGAGAGTAAAACACTACGCCTCATTGGCCTGACACTCTCAGCGGACCTCAAGTTGAATGACTATATCGAATCCATTGCTAAATCCGCTGTTAAGAAGGTCGGTTCACTGTGCAGAGCCAGGAAGTTTTTCCCGTCTGAGTTTATCCTGCACATATATAAATCTACCCTCCACCCGTGTATTGAATACTACTCCCACATCTTGTCGGGTACCCCTGCTATTCACTTCGGGGTTCTTGACAAAATCCAACGGAGAATCTGCAGTGTGATCAATACCAACTTGGCGGCTCGGCTGCAGTCGCTCTCTCACCGGCGTGACCTGTCTTCCCTGTGCCTGTTCTATAAATACTTTCACGGCTTCTGCTCCAGTGAAAGATCACTGGTGCCCCCTAGGTATGAATTTACACGAGCTACTAGATTAGTAACTAGGTCCCACCCTTTTACAGTGAAACCGATAAAGTGTAACCGCAATTTCTACTCTAGCAGCTTCTTTTCACGCACTTTCCACCTGTGGAATTTCCTTCCGTACACTTGCTTCCCCGACAGCTACAATCTCCAGGAATTTAAATCTAAGGTCAACAGACATCTCCTATCACACTAACTCGCACCCATTCTCTTAAGCTCTTTTTTCATTTACTCCACCCTCATCCTCGGTATTCTCATCCATCTATTACTCTCCTCCTGACATTTCCTATAACTAACCCCTCTTTCTCATCACTTTCCCCTATGTAACCCCTTGCGCAACAGTGGCGGTAGAATGCCTTGCTTAGGGTGAGATGATTTAAAAACATTCTATACTATTATAATGTGGATTTATAAAGTGGGGGATCAATTCTACATTACAATCAATATATAAACTGATCCCTACTATAAACTGGAAAAGAATGGATAATCCACTATACTCTTTTCGAAATAAAAATCATATCTAAATAATTACTTTTCCTTGTTGTATATACTTTTATTTACCTTATTTACCGACCTATTGGATACGGATTTTTAAAAAAATATGTATATATATAGTGGGTTATCTATTCTTTTACAGTTTATAGTGAGAGTCCGTTCTAGTGAAGGGTAGTTGTATACTGTTGCAGGTTAACGGAATTTGGCCTCGTTGTAGAAAGCCCACTATAAGTCATAAAATGATTATAAGTCAAGAAAAGCAAATTGAGTTGAAAAATAACATTTTATATATACACATATCAATTAATGTTTTTATAATTGAAGTAATACTTGAAGTATAGGTCCAACGGACGTTAAAATGTTCATGGCAATAAAATGCTGAAAAGAGAATTAATACTTAGGAATGTGGGAGCGTTGTAAGTAAGGAATGTCTTTGATGTCTTCGCTCCTTAGGTCAGTAAGTAGTTTTGAGACAGGGAAGAAGCACAGAGGTAAGAGAGGCGACGAGCATCGTAAGCCACTTGACTTGGTCAAGGGAGATACTAATTACTCCCGTCTGTCGCGAGTCAGTCTGTGGGACCGTCTGTCTGCCTGGCGATGCTTTCTGTATCGGCTTTTTATTTCGACTTTTTGGATCGCAGCAGATCATTTGGGAATTCATATCCGTATTTGATTCTGGGCTTCCCATTGGCCAATAAATAAAATTCGCGTAGGCTAACGAACTGGAAATTTAATATTTAATTAATGTTTATTTTTCAACCGAAACATTTGCGCGAATCCGGATGCGCACCGACGACTTTTGGTCATTTGCTTTTTTGTTGTGAGGGTGCAAACATCCGGTCCCTCGCTATGATCCGTATCACCACAAATATACCAAAATTTATCCAGTGTCTAATGCTGCAGTATCGTTTTATGAGAGGGGCATGAAAGCCATGCAAAAAGTTAGGTTCACCAGGAAACCATGCGTACATTGAGCTTCGCTCTGAAGCTAGGACTACTGGAAGTGAACAAACATGATATCAATAAAAATATACCTGAAAAATTCACCCAGGAAAAAGAAATTAAGAAATTTATGTAATTACTGAATATTCTGCTGCTTGTTTGTTTAGAAATATCAAATTTTATAGAAATATTTGTTTTGACTGGTTTACTGCTGCTTACTTTGGGTGTGTCTTTCTTGATAAACGGGTATCGGGATTTGTGCCTCTGCTATGTGACCTCATTTACCAACAAGTATCATATTTCTGACTAACATCATTGTTCACTAATACTAGATGTCTTTGTAGCTATTATGAATTTACGGTATGTACTGATACTGCTTCCAGTTTTCAATAAATTAAACTGATAAATACCACAATTTTTATTTTATGGTTCAGACCAGCTTTTCAGTAAATGAGTAACTATTTAAAAAAAAAAAAAGATTGATTTATGTTCTAAGGAGTCCTGATTTTAACTAATAAAAAATATTTCGACCAATTTCCTTCAAATTTCATGATGATTGTTGATTGTGTGTTGGGGGGGGGGGTAATAGCTGTTACTGCAAAAAAGATGCTAAATTTCATCTTTGAAATAAAATCTTTGGCTCACTTTTGGCGCAAAGATTTAATTGGAGTAGATAGACTATCGCCCGGTTCACACTCCGCCCACGTCTATTGAACAGGTGAAGAGGCTCATCCATTCTTCCCTGTTTAGGATGCGGTTTCCGACTTTCTCTTTTCCAATCTTTTCACTCTGTTTTTTTTATTTTTTTCAATTAGAGTAGATAGACTAAACTATCGCCCGGTTCACACTCCACCCACGTCTATTGAACAGGTGAAGAGGCTCATCCCTTGTTCCCTGTTTAGGATGCGGTTTCCGGCTTTCTCTTTTCTAATCTTTTCACTCTGTTTTTTTTATTTTTTTCAATTGGAGTAGATAGACTAAACTATCGCCCGGTTCACACTCCACCCACGTCTATTGAACAGGTGAAGAGGCACATCCATTCTTCCCTGTTTAGGATGTGGTTTCCGGCTTTCGCTTTTCCAATTTTTTCACTCTTACGTAGCCCCCTGCGCATCAGTAGCGTTACCGCCTTGTTCGGGGTGATATGATTAAAAAAAAATGCAGGATGAAATGTACTAATTTTTTTCTTTTCCAAAAAATATCCTCATAATTAAACCTTGCAGATGTGCGTTGTGGTGCAGTGAATATCGACAAGGAACGACAAATCTGGGTGCAGAGTTCGAATTCCAGTTGAATTACTTGCATTCACTTATGCCTAAATACTCTTGGGAAATGTATTAATCCGTCTGTTCCCTCCAGTTATGGGTTAAATAATAGGACAGATTGGGTTCTATAGATTGGCTGGCAACCAGTCTACCGCAGAAAGCAATGGCAACCTACTGCAGCATAATCTTCTGCCCAATCAGTCATGTCTCTTTCGAGACATGATCGCCCAAAGCGTGTATCACGTGTGGCACTTAAATGACTGACTGAATATAATAGCTGAAAACATGATTAAGGCTTCTACTGGGCATAAAGTGAGGGTTCAGTTTTATATTGTTATGAAGTAATAAACTGATCCCCCACTAATTACTACATAGTAATAAAATACCTCTCTTCTCCCTCTAGTTATGAGTCGAATAACAGGACAGATTGTGTTCTATAGTCTTGGCTGGCAACCAGTCTACCACAGAAAGTAATTACAAGCTACTGCGTGATAATCTTCTGTCCAGTCAGTCATGTCTCTTTCGAGATATGATCGCTCAAGCGTGTTCAACGTATGGCACTTAACTGACTGACTTAAAATAATAATTGAAAACATGATTAAGGCTTCTACTGTGTATAAAGTGGGGGATTAGTTTTATATTATGAAGTAATAAACTAATTTCGTACTTATTTACTACTTAATGGTGGTGGAATGATAATCATTCCACCATTACTAATCACTACTACCGCTTTACCATAAGTTTTTGCTACCACAATTGTTATTATCATCAACCCCACCCCAACCATTACAACCACATCACAATTACGATTGCCGTATTAGTCCGCGATCATCATTAACGTAAATTACTCCTCCCTTCGGCAGTAAAATTAATACCACCACATAAAAACTAACAAACGTTACAAATTGGAATTTCCACCATTTAAATATGTGCAACCACCAAAAACAAGCTAATAACCGACTTTAAAATAACAGTACAGCCTTAAAATTTTTTTAAAAATAGCAATTTTTACCTATCATAGTTTCACACAGGCCATATCATACGTATATATGTGCGTACGAGAAGATATTGTTCAGGGAACAGAGATAGACAAACCGTCTGCGCGTTGACATCGCTACAGTGAAAGTCGGTAGATAACGTATTTGAATACACCAATCAAATGCGTATGTATGTACACAACGGCACACACACACACACACACACACACACACATATATATATATATATATATATATGTCAAACCCCATACTGTTCACATATAGTAATGTTTGTGCGAGCCCCGGTGGGCGAGCGCGCGTGTGTGTGTGTCTGCGTACGTCAGTGGGTGTACAAGTGTGTATCTATGTCTGCGTTTGTATGAGAGACGTCACAACGACAACCTTTGCTCCCAGTTTTCCTCTTACTTCTGCAAAAATACACCAATATACGCAGCCCTACATGTATCAAATACTTTTTAAAAATTGATCAGTTTGTTTGACGATTGCAAAAGCGTGAAACCCAGGGTCACAAACTCACACCAATCTAACTGAATATGTTTAGATCTATCACTGATATTGAGCGCTTTCAAATTTGTACCGCGCATATATATATATATATATATATATATATATATATATATATATATACACGAGCTTTTTTTTCTTTACTGTGAAGAACCGTATGTATTGTCGGTCCTACGCAGTTTTCTTTTTTTTTTCCCCTCTTTGTCCAAAGCTCTATAGCCGAGGACAATAACGGAGTTAGATTCTGCTGGTTATTCGTGGTCTTTAAAAATTACTTCTGTAACATTTTAAGATTAGAATACGTACAGAGTCGGTTATTATTATTATTATTATTATTATATATATATATATATATATATATATATATATATATACGAACATCATACCCCAGTATTACCCGTGCAATTCAGAACAGTTTAGTAGTAGGAGAAGATAACACTTATTCTTTTTTTTTTTTTTTTTTTTTTACATATATTGTTTTTATTTGAAAAAACACTTTTTTTTAAAAATATTTCTTTTGTTTCAAAATTACAGGGAAAAATATTCAGATTTTTTTGTTGACCAAATGAATTTTTAAAACGTCGGAATAAAAATTATATATAAAGACTCATTTTTTTTTTCTTTAATAAAAAAATATTTTAGTCGCGTTTGACACGTGTGATTTAATTCTGTGACGTAATTTAGCAACCATCTTAGATCTTAGATGTTTTACAGAGCAAATGTAAAAAATCGGCCAAAAAGTGCGAAAGGGAAAATTGCTGAACTTAAACTCAAAAAGTATGTGTCGACCTGGCTTCCCTGTAGATATGTGTCCCTAGAAAGTTTGAATGGCGTAGCTTAAAAAATGTAGGCGTGCATAGGGAACAGTCACACACAGACTCACAGATTGCTTTTTATATATATAGATAAATAATATAATATATATAACAAATTTCGTATATATATATCTATATATATATATATATTGTTACGTGTTATTAGTTGTAATAAAAGAATATGATTTACCAAAACACAGAGCGAAATCACAAACCAATATTTAATTTACTAAAAGCACAAAATAAAGTATATACAAATATACAATTGTAGCATTCAAATAGAAAACTTACAGTTTACTGGCAAAGTGTTATGAAAGAAAAGGAAAGGTGAGGGTCAAATATTTTTACCACGTTAGGGCTAGCGAAGTAATCTACGTGCTATAATTGGAAATACTCAAATGTGTATATATAGATTAATTTTTAGTTTGGTCAATGAAAATATTCAAAAACTCTATTTACCAGATTTGTTTCATGATGTTCTCTTTTAGGGTTTTTGTTGGTTGGCAACTTTTTATAGAGATTCTTTCGACTGGATATAAGAATCCACGAATCAGACCGGAGTTGATTATGGCAGAAATTCCCTTGGTACAACTGACTACTCTCTTCAAAAAACCCATTTTTATAGGGGCTAGCACCTAATTTCATGATGTTTCTCGAATCATCTAGATTGTTCTCGAATATACTGGAATAATCTAGAATCTTCCAAACGTTCTATTTCTAGTTTCTCTATTTTACAACTACTTCATGAATGAAAAGTTTTGTATTAACAAGTAGGTCTCAGTAGAATCCTTTACTATAAATTTTAAACTTTTTGTAGACTTTATTAATAATTTTTTATAGAAATGCCACCTCGTAACATTATATATATATATATATATATATATATATATATATATATATATATATAACAGGACAGATAAATAACAGGACAGATTGGGTTCTATAGCCTTGGCTGGCAACCAGTCTACAGTAGAAAGCAATGGCAACCTACTGCGGGATAATCTTCTGCCCAGTCAGTCATGTCTCTTTCGAGACATGATCGCCCAAGCGTGTTTCGCGTATGGCACTTAACTGACTGACTGATATATCAAATCGAAATGAGAAATCGGGGGAGCCGAGTTCGAATTCCAGTTGAATTCCTTACATTCAGTTACGCGCAGATACCCTTGTGAAAGATATTAATCCTTTTTTCCGTCCAGCTATGGGTTAAATAGCAGGATACATTGGCTTCTATAGCCTTAGTTGGCAACCAGCCTACTGCATAAAGTAATGGGAAACTATCGCAGGAAAATCTTCTACCCAGTCAGTAATGTCTCTTTCGAGACATGATCACACAAGCGTATATCACGTATGGCATTCAACTGACTGACTGACTAAATATAGATAAAATTAAGTTATAAAATAGTACAATTACAGATCGGATGGGCTTTGATGGTTTTAAATACAGCTCAGATCTGAATGTTGTTTAGTCTGAAGCAATTCATAGTATTAATAGTATTATATATCAGTGTTGCTTCAAGTTTTTAGAGATGAATATTCCGTGTAAAGACTGAAAATTAGTGGCGAACAAATATGTGTTATAGAAAACACAAAATACTGAGTTGAGACGTCATTCCCTTTTATGTATTGTGCGTTGGTAATAACTTTGCAGACGTGTTTTATTTTAATGACGTGAGTTAAACTGATATACGTGACACGGTCCCTGAATGCTTTCAATATAACAATTATATTATTTGTTCGTATGAGGTATTTTTAAACCTTTCTGAGTGTTTCCGTTCTGAATTCTTTTGACGATAAAATAGCGTAACCGGTAATGATATTCGGAAAATGGTTTTTCGTAGTCTTTCAGGGGTCAAATAATTACATCTTTTATCTTTGGGAAAAAAAAATCCTTCGACCTTCTATAGTGGATATATATATAGGTATATATATGGAAATTAACGAAATTGGTTATATAAACAAACGGCAATTTGAAATCATTTGTTTGAATATTATTTTTGATCGATAATCGTATTTGAGTAGATGTTCTGTTTTTAATCAAACAGTATTATATATTTATTTCCATCGGCCTGATTATTTACGATAAAACCTTGTTACGAAAATGTGTGTCATTCGGCGGGATTCGAACCTGCGACACCTATCCACATACCGGAAGCCACCAATTGAACTGGCGCGTCTTAGACCTCTCGATCATGAATGACCAACAGTCTAAACGAAGTTAAATCAAGCCTATATAACACAATTTTCAATTCATTGTAATAACCATATCTGCTCTGAAATGTATCGAATCCCGCCGAATGAAACATGTTTTGTAACATAAATTTATCGTAAATAATCAGGCCAGTAGAAATAAATATATAATCCTGTTTGATTATAAAACGGAATATCTACTTAAATACGAGTATCAATCAAAAATAATGTTCAAACAAATAATTTCAAATTGTCGGTTTGTTTTATAACCATTTCGTTAATCTTCGTTAAGTTCCGTAACAGGTTTACATTTGCTGACATTACGATACATTTCAGGGCAGAGATGGTTATTATGATGAATCGAAAATTGTGTTATATAGGCTTGATTTGTCTTCGTTAGATTGTTGGTCATTCGTGGTCGAGAGGTCTAAGACACACCAGATCACATAGTGGCTTTCCCTATATGGATAGGGGTTTCAGGTTTGAATCCTGCCGAATGACACACATTTTCGTAACAAAAATTCATCGTAAATAATCAGGCCGGTAGAAATAAATATATAATACTGTTTGATTATAAACCGAATATCTACTTAAATACGAGTATCGATCAAAAATAATCTTCAAACAAATAAAAATTCTCTAAAAATTAGAGAATAAAATTAACAATTAAAAATCTGTCTGTTAATTTTTAGTTACATTCCCTTTTTTTTGCGAACCCAGACGATGTCAATTTTTTCTTTTCTTATTTATTTGATTTTATTCTATCTTTTTCTTTTTCTTTTTCGTTTTCTTTCTTTTTCTTTTTCTTTCCCTTTATTTTTATTTTTATTTTATTTTATTTTTTATTTTTTAATTTCTTTGCAATCTATTTAAAAAGGAAAAGTAGACTAATTTTTCTCCAGTTTCTGAAAGGATTTTTCTGTTGCTGAGGTGATGTGTTGTCCCCCGTGGGGATCTTCATATCGAAATGGCCATTCAACATCTTTGAATTAATCCTTTTTTAATATATATTTGCTCTGTAATATTTTATTACATGGAGCTCTCTTCCTGTATCATTTTTTAATATTAAAATAAAATTTTTAATATTAATTAGGATCGGTTTTTTTGGAATTTACCTTCCTGCTTTTTTCCCTTGGATTGAAGTATCTGAATTAATATATATATATATATATATGGGCATCAATCTTCCTTTTGAACGTGTTACGTTAAAAATGACCAACGAGAATGATTTAAAAATAAAAAAAATAGACAGACGCACAATCGATGCCTGGCCGCACCCGACACGTGATAACATTAAAGCACTCTTCTTTCAAAAACAAAACAAAAAAAAAACTAAAATTACGTTACAGTCGAACATGAGGACAAAATAACAACATCGAAAAAAATAACATCCTTGAAAATGGCCAGTGAAGTGGCTGAAAGCTCTTGGAAAGTCGAAAATTAGGTGACATTTTTAGATTCCTTATCTCCAGCAAAAAAGGAAACATGTAAGAATACTGGAAAATATCAAAAATGAATAAATACTTCTTTGTTGGTCGTTTATATATATATATATATATATGTGTGTGTGTGTGTGTGTGTGTGTGTGTGTGTGTGTGTGTTGTGGGTTTTATATATACATATATATATATATATATATATTTAGTGTATCGAGGCAGCAAGTAATTTTCTAAACATATGCTGTTAAATATAAGAGACAATGAATGTCTATTATGTTTAATCATGAGCCGTTCTAAACCTCATATTTTTGCTTTAATTTCAGTTGAAAATAAAGACAAAAATTCTCCAACATTTGGATAATTATTTATTGATTTGCTTCTAAGCTTTCAGCTCACATGAGCCATCTTCAGAGAGGTTGTTTAAACTGAAATATTATAACATCCACCATCACCGACGATTTTATTTTGTGTTGACATAAAACTCCGCTTGGCAACGGCAATAGTTACCAAAAATAATAAACGCAGTTCTTAAGTTTGCGATGCGGTTTTATGACGTCACACCGCGGGATAGCGCGAAATGACAACAAAACCATCTAGTCAAATGCAATGTAATATGTTATTTCCTGTTTTAAAGTTGATTTTATTGAGTGTTGGTTGATTAGATTTGATGTACATGACCTCCGTACATTAGATGTACATTTAAATCCGGACAGAGAGGAATAAATTTAAATTTGAAAAAAAAGATGATAGGGGAAAATAAAAATAAAAAATAACTATTATATATTAACGGTGAAAGGATAAGAAATTAGAGTCTAAAACAATCAAGAAAATTAAAAATATTAGGTTGTCCCAAAAGTTCGTAAACACTTGCGAAAAACTGAATTTTTATGCAATTTTGCGTTTATATTGATATAGTGATCTTCATCTTTGTATTCGAGATGGTAGTTGATAAAATTGAGCTCCTAGTTTTGATTCGTTGCTGCTGGAAACGAGGTCTTTCAACCAGAGAAGCTGCAGAAGAGATTTGCGTTGTCGAAGGTGAAGGAACAATTGCATATGCAGCTATCTCAAAGTGGTACAAGCGTTTCGATTCTGGCGACATGAGTCTTGAAGATAAGCCTCGTTCGGGACGGCCTTTAAAGTTGGATGATTGAGACTTGCAAACCAGGTTGGACACTGCGCCTTCATCGAGCACTCCAGATTTGGCTGACGAGCTTGGAGTTGGCAAATCGACAATTCACCGACATTTGAAACAACTTGATTTTGTTAAAAAAAAAGCCACGCCGAGATCCGCACGAACTCACCGAAGCACAAGCCAACAGACGAATTGAAATTTGCCGTCAATTGCTCAGCAATCCATTGGACGAGCGTTTTTGGAAATGTATTGTGACATCCGACAAGAAATGGGTCTATGTGGTCCAGCACAATCGAGACAAGCGATGGGTTCAGAAAGGGCAAGAGACACCGTCGGTTCCAAAACAAGATCGATTTGGCAAGAATGTCATGTTGTGCGTTTGATGGAACTTTGAAGGAATCGTGCATTTTGAGTTGGTGCCGAACTTTACTGTCAGCAACTTGAGCGGGTCTACGAAAGGTTGAAGCAAAAGTACCCGGCTCTGATCAACTGAAAGCGCGCTTTGATGCAGGAGGACAATGCTAAGCCACACACCACCAGGAAGACCAAAGACAAGTTTGAAGAGCTGGACGGCGTTAAGGTTCTGCCACATCCAGCCTACAGTCCTGACTGCTCCATCAGATTACGGCCTTTTCCGCTCAATGCAACACTTTCTGAAGGGCCGCCAATTCGACTCGTTTGATGAGGTCGAGGAAGCGTGTCAAGAATTCTTTGATTCGAAGCCGGCTGAATGGTACCTTAACCAGATCCGAAAGCTTGCAGACCGATAGCAGAAAGTCTTGGAAAATGATGGTCTTTATTTTGAGCAATATTTTTTGTTGTTTTCACGAGCAAAATTTCAATTTTTTGCAAGTGTTTTCTGGTGACCTTAGATTACTTGGCGAGTAAAATTTCAATTTTTTGCAAGTGTTTATGAACTTTTGGGACAACCTAATATATTTAAGAAATAAGAGTTAATCAATCCGTTGTCATCACATTTACAACCACACCACTTTATAATCAAAATTATACTAATTATTCAGTCAACAATACAATTATAATACAATAAAAACGTTAATAGTGTAAATACATATATACTTACACACAGATACACACACACGTAAATACATACACGCACACACATATATATGTACACACATATACACACATATATACATACGGAAATACACATATACACACACCCGTAAAAAAATATAATTTTAAATATATATATATATATATATATATATATATATATACATGCATATATACATTTATATATACACATATATATTTATATATACAAATATTTATAGATATTATTTTTTTTTTATTTTTTAGTTTATTAATTACTAGATTTTTTTCTTTTCGCCTTTAAAATTATAACTAAACTTATTTATAAATGGAACTTTGTCTCTCTGTGTGTGTGTGTCCGTTACCTATAGACCCCGAAACGGCTGAACCGATTTTCTTGAAAATTTACACAGTTGTACTATAAGCATCTGCGAGTGTTCTTAGCTAGGTTTTGTGTCGAGGTACCCCCGATAAATATCAAAAATCGATAATCCATAAAATCGGGTTATAGAAGAAGTGGTCCTATTTTAATCAAATTTGATACACTCATAGACAAAGACATAAGAAACGATATTCAGAAGTTTCAAGGTTGCAGTTCTTACAATAGTGCAGAAAATCGATAATATATATATATATATATGGAAAGATGTTTGTGTGTGTGTCTGTTTATCTGCCTATATGTCTGTAATTTTTGTTAGCCGTTTTATTTTAGTTTTTGATTCGGGTTTGGCTCTAAGTCGGTATAATTGTAGCTCGTAGTCTCAGCCATGACACCATTTACTCAGAGGACTTATTTAGCCTTCAAAGTTCAGTTTACGACGAAAAAAACTTATTTGATATCGATACCAGGAAATGAAAATTTGACTTACATCCATTCATTTTTCTTTCAGTCTATGGTTTCGCTTTAACTGGAAACAACTATTACTTTTTAGTCTTTCGTACCAACGTCCAAAGTGTCTGAGCTCCAGGACCATGGATTAGTTTTAAAGTTTTCATTACACCCGAGCAACGCCGGGCTATACTGCTAGTATATATATATATATATATATATATATATATATATATATATACTAGGTGCGATTGGTAAATAGTCGCAATTATTTTATTATTTCAAATATTCTTTAGGCTGAGTCTGAGCTCTAGGACCATGGATTAGTTTTAAAGCTTTCATTACACCCGAGCAACGCCGGGATATACTGCTAGTTTGTATAATAAAAACGGAAGCTGCTGAAGGTTCGCCTGAAATAGGCCTACACTTCTGTGTCTGCCTTATTTTTTACATATATATATATATATATATATATATATATATATATATATATATATATATATATAAACATATTACGGAAATTAACGAATTTTAACGAAACTTGGTTATAAACAAACGAGAATTTGAAATGATTTGTTTGAACATTATTTTTGATCGATACTCGTATTTAAGTAGATATTCTGTTTTTCATTAAACAGTATTATATATTTATATCTACCGGCCTGATTATTTATTTTTATTACGAAAATGTGTGTGATTCGACAGGATTCGAACCTGCGACCCCTATTTACATAGGTTCGAATCCTGCCGAATGACACACCTTTACGTAATAAAAATTTATCGTAAATAATCAGGCCAGTAGATATAAATATATAATACTGTTTAATGAAAAACAGAATATCTACTTAAATACGAGTATCGATCAAAAATAATGTTCAAACAATTCATTTCATATATATATATATATATATATATATATATATATATTAGACAAAGATTATAAGATAATGAATAATGTGTATGTGTGTTGTGATGTGGGGTATTAGAAATCGACTCGGAATGCTGAGTTCGAATTCCAGAGAAACCCGTTTCATTTACTTACGAAGAAATACCCTTGGGAAAGGTATTAATCCCTCTCTTCTTCTTCCAATTATGGATAGAATAGCAATAAAAAATAAGTTCTATACCCTTAATTGGTAATCAGTATACCGCAGAAAATAATGGCAACCTACTGTAGGAAAATCTTCTGCCTTGTCAGTCATGTCTCGAAAGAGACATGATCGCTCCAGCATGTATCACGTATGGTTAGTAACTGTCTGATAAGACAGTGAGTGTCTCAAAAATACTTTTTTAAATTTTTAAGGGCCTGGGTACGACGGTAAACTGGATCCAGCAGCAAGGTCTTTGATTGGGAGGTTGTGAGGAGCATGGAACCTCTTCTTAATTGCTGTTGTTCCCAGGTCCACCCTAACCCGGAGTGGTAGCCTCTGATAGGGTTCCAGCTATGGGCAAATAGTTAACCCCCCAAAACTTAGGTCAAAACACTATGAAAGTATAAAAATAGACTTTTATAGAAAAAAGAAAAATATTACCAAAAAACCATTTTTGAAAAAAAAAATGATTACCATAACACATTTTAAAAGGAAAAACTAAAAAAAAAAAACTAAAAATTATTACAATAACACGGTTTAAAAGGAAAAATATTGCCATGATAATTTTTGAAGGAAAAAATTATTACCAGCAACACTTTTTTGAATACGAAACTACGAGATAACTTCAGTTTTCTAAAATAAAAAAGTTAAATATAAAATGTTCATCAAAATCTGATTAAATCAACCTTCTCACTATAAATGAACATAAAAAAAAATTCCTTAAAACCTTACATTTTATGGCATTAAATGGCCCACAGAGATGTTGATATGCCGTTATGCAAAACACAAACTCAAACAAACAAACTTTTAGGACGGGTTCCTCCAAATAAAACAAGAATAAGATCTATATAAACAAATCTTATAAAGTTTAAAGAAAGTTTACGTTAGATGGTATTATGTTGTCTTATAGATTATGTTACAATTGTCATTTGTGGCTACATTTTGTTATCTGAAGATAAAATCGTCACTGATGGTGGATGTTTTTATGTTAACGTCCTTGTAACCTCTCTGAAGATGGCTCATGTGAGCCGAAAGCTTAGAACCAACTTAATAAAAAATTATCCAAATATTGGAGCATTTTTATCTTTATTTTCAACTGAAATTAAAGCCAAAATACGATGTTTAGAACGGCTCATGATTAAACATAATGGACATTCATTGTTTCTTATATCTAACAGTATATGTTTAGAAAATTATCTGCTGCCTCGATACACTATATATATATATATATATATAATTAAACAGTGTATTTTTTTTGCAGCTATTGACCTTGTTAGGAATATATGTGTCTTCCGGCAGAATTGGAACCTAGGCGAAACCGTCAATTGGTCTGACGTGTATTGGTCGCTCGACCACGAAAGACTTACACTCAAACAAAGCCCAAAATAAAGCTTTTAAATAAATACCCCTCCGAATTCGCTGAAAAAAACAGCTTAATATGAAAAAGTTTTATCGGTAAAATGTTCATATTATTAAGAGGATAGATCAAAGTATTTTTTAATCATTTTAAAAATTTTTACAATTTTTTCGAACACGTTTTGAAATTCGGTAAAAAATCATGTTTTTCTTTTGTCCGTGAGTGACGCAACTTTTTACAAGGGAAAACGTCAATTTTTACGGCAAACGTAAAATTACGCAAGCCGCTTTTTTCCCCGATGAAAACATTAATTTGGAAAGTCTTGTAAAATGGTCGGATTTTGATTAAAATTTCAAGACTTATTCATAAATGACTGAAATCCTTTTTGAAATTATTATTTTTAGAAAATGTGGGAAAAATATATTTCTTTACATATGCTACCCACCTCTACCAGATTTTTTCATGAAATGTCTAGAAATTCGCGAGAGTTTCTCCATAAACCTAATATTAATTAAATTCAGAAATCATTGGGGAATGCTAATCAATTGTCTGTTTTTTTTTTTTGTTTTTTTGTTTTTTTTTCTAAATGTGCCCTTTTTCAGAAAATCTGCTCCGAATTGTGAAGACAAAAATGCAATAAAACTACGCCATTTTTTATTTAGATAAACTTCTCTTTTTTTTTTCTTGTAAACAATATAAATTAAGGATTAATTAAGGTTTTCATTTTTATTATTTTTTATTATAATAATTTATAAAGTTAAAAAATCCTCCTCCTTTTTTTAAAAATTAAAACATTTTAATTGTGTCCTTATGATGACCAATATTTTCTTTTTACAGGTGGCCTTACGTGATATACATCATTAAGAGGTCGAATGTTTCAAAGGTTGTGTTACTTACAGAAAAAAAAAATTATATAAACATTTTCGGCAGGGTACAATTCTTTCATCTCTCTTCCGTGTTTCTTGTGCACTATATTTCAACATTCAACGGGCTTTGCCAATCATCTCTTCAAAATTTAAAGCAAACTTTATATGTTAATTCCTAGTTTCCTAATTTTGTTAAAAAAAAAAAAAAAAAAAAAAAAAGTAATTGTGAATTTCACAATTTGTGGAGGTACCCAATAAAGAATATGAAAAATAGAAATTAAAAATAAAAATAATAAAATCAGTAACATTTCACAAATTATTGAGTTACTTCTGTCGTTGTATAATTTCATTCTGTTGTTAAATTATAAAATTATTTTAAAAGAAATTGTTATATTTTAATTTTAATTTTTCATACAACATCTTCAAGAGTAAGGCTATAAAGGTAAACTAGAATATTGAATAATTGCTGAAAGTATTGTGTTAAATTTTTAATTTTACTATATATATTAAAAAAAACAAAAAACGATGCGTTTTAAAACGCTAACATAAAATTATATCAAATTTCTCTTCTAAGCATTTTTACGGCTTCCGTCTGTCATGTCAATTATCGGCTCTGATAACACAATGATAACTCACTGATAACAATGATTCCGTAATTAAGAAACAGTTTTATATTACATTTCAGGCAGTAAGCAAGTGATATTGTTCCAAATCAGATTAAGCTAGGTTTTAATTTGCTAATTTGAATAAAATAATGTTTCAGCGAGGTATATTTTATTTTTACAAGATTTTTTAAAACCGAGAATTGGCTTCTGTTTACAAAATATGTTGATCGATGAAAAATGACCAAAACATTGAAATTCTTTTGAAATCAGAAAAATTTTAAATTTCAATCAATATAATTTCGCTTTAAAATACACCAGAGAATTTTGCTTATTGGAATTAATAAATTTAATCTTTTGACTTTCAATTGAAGCTAAAATTAAAGCTTCAAGAAAATTCTTTTATTTTTAAAAATTCAATTTAAATTTAGGTATCGAAAATGAGTGTAGTTACTTTTAAACACACATTTTCCTAATTTTTCGTGATATTCATATCTACTCTGTTTTCGTATCCTAATGTCAACAAAGACAATTTATTTACGAAAATTTACGAAATCCGTTACGAAATGGATTAAATCCGATATATTCTTAATTTATTTGTTTAAACATACTCGTATTTGAGCAGATTTTTTTCCATAATTAAAACTATATTCATTTACAGCTACTGGCCTGAATAATCGAGAAATCTTGTTAGGAACCTGCCTCTGCATTGGAAAACCGTCATTTGATCAAAAAAGTCAATCTGTCTACTTAACTATCAATGTATGATCGAATGTTTAGTGGGGTGCTTATTTATTCTTTTTCTAGTTGTAGTAAGATTCCGTTCTAGTGAAGGGTAGTTGTATACCGTTGCAGGTTAACGGAATTTGGCCTTGTGGTAGATAGCCCACTATAAGTCATAAAATGATTATAAAATCAAGAAAGGTAATTTGAGTAGAAAATAACATTTATATATACATATATCAATTAATGTTTTTCTGTTAGTAGTGGAGAGTCCGTTCTAGTGAAGAGTAGTTGTATATTGTTGCAGGTTAACGGAATTTGGCCTTGTTGTAGATAGCCCACTATAAGTCATAAAATGATTACATATCAAGAAAGGCAATTTGAGTAGAAAATATCATTTTATATATACACATATCAATTAATGTTTTTCTGTTACTAGTGGAGAGTCCGTTCTAGTGAAGAGTAGTTGTATATTGTTGCAGGTTAACGGAATTTGGCCTTGTTGTAGATAGCCCACTATAAGTCATAAAATGATTACATATCAAGAAAGGCAATTTGAGTAGAAAATATCATTTTATATATACACATATCAATTAATGTTTTTCTGTTACTAGTGGAGAGTCCGTTCTAGTGAAGGTTAGTTGTATACTGTTGCAGGTTAACGGAATTTGGCCTTGTTGTAGATAGCCCACTATAAGTCATAAAGGATTACATATCAAGAAAGGCAATTTGAGTATAAAATAACATTTATATATACACATATCAATTAATGTTTTTCTGTTACTAGTGGAGAGTCCGTTCTAGTGAAGAGTAGTTGTATATTGTTGCAGGTTAACGGAATTTGGCCTTGTTGTAGATAGCCCACTATAAGTCATAAAATGATTACATATCAAGAAAGGCAATTTGAGTAGAAAATATCATTTATATATACACATATCAATTAATGTTTTTCTGTTACTAGTGGAGAGTCCGTTCTAGTGAAGGTTAGTTGTATACTGTTGCAGGGTTAACGGAATTTGGCCTTGTTGTAGATAGCCCACTATAAGTCATAAAGGATTACATATCAAGAAAGGCAATTTGAGTATAAAATAACATTTATATATACACATATCAATTAATGTTTTCTGTTACTAGTGGAGAGTCCGTTCTAGTGAAGGGTAGTTGTATATTGTTGCAGGTTAACGGAATTTGGCCTTGTTGTAGATAGCCCACTATAAGTCATAAAATGATTACAAAATCAAGAAAGGCAATTTGAGTATAAAATAACATTTATATATACACATATCAATTAATGTTTTACAATTAAAGTAATGCTTGAAGGATAGGTCCAACGGAGGTTAAAGTGTTTATGGGAAATAATGAGCTGAAAGAGATAATTATTGCATAGGAATGTGAGGAGCGGAGGTATATGAGGAATGTCTTTGAACTAGTCGCTCCTTCGGTCAGTAAGTACATTTGAGACAGAGAAGAAGTGATGAGAGGTGAAGGGAGGCGAACATAGTAACCGCTTGACTTAAGTCAAGAGGATATCGATTACTCTTGCCTGCCACCGTCAGTCTGTCTGCCGGGTGCTTTTTGTCTCGGCTTTTTATATCTATTTTTTGGATCAAAACAGCTCGTTTTGGGATTTCACACTTGTATTTGATTCTGGGCTTCCCATTGGCTGGTAAATAAAATTCGTGTAGGCTCGCGAAATGGAAATTTGATATTTGATTAATTTTTATTTTTCAACCGGAACATCTGCGCGAACTCGGATACGCAACGACGAGTTTTGTTCATTTGCTTTTTGGTCGGTATAGAGCAAACATCCGGCCCCTCGCTTTTGCTCGGTCGGTATCACCACAGTGTTTCCCCTCACTCCTTGTTCAGTCTCATATGCCTCATGCCTAATGTTTGTAGACATCTTGTGGTCTCAGTCTTTGAGTATGTCCCACTTGACATTTACGTTGATACACATGCAAAGACTTGCGTGGGGTTGGAGATAGAGGATTACTATGCTTGGTGTCAGGACCGTGCTTAGGGCCCCCGCAGACCCCACAATTGCTGGGTGGGGGGCGAGTTCCCTAGGAGCCACAAGGGTCCGGGAAGTAGCAAGAGCTATTGTAATGAAAAAAATTAACAAAATAATTATTAGGATTAACTAGAAAATTTGAAATGGGATCTATCAACCCGTCTCGCTCTCTCTCTTTATATATATATATATATATATATATATATATATATATATATATATATATATAATAACAAGACCGACTCTGTATGTATCTAAATCCTAAAATTATACGAAAATAAACTTTGAGGACAACAAATAACAGACAGAATCTAACTCCGTTACTGTCCGTCGCTATAAGG
Source organism: Ascarosepion bandense (assembly GCA_037127315.1). Taxonomy (NCBI): domain Eukaryota; kingdom Metazoa; phylum Mollusca; class Cephalopoda; order Sepiida; family Sepiidae; genus Ascarosepion; species Ascarosepion bandense. Next base: position 1,256,002 of record JBBBDQ010000837.1, read on the forward strand.
CGTTGGACAAGAGGGAAAAAAAAAAGAAAACTGCGGAATACAGACAATACATACAATACCCCGCAGTAAAGAAAAAAAACCCAAACGGAACCAACCACAAAGAAAGAAAAGTGCTCGATACAGAACTAACCAAAGCGGAATAACAAAGAGGAAGCAATGTAGAGCAAAGACATATATATATATATATATATATATATATATATATATATATATATATATATATATATATAATCTTTGATAGAAGCCTTCTGACCTCAAAGAGGCCGCAAATCATTTTTAATTTTAGATTTTTTTCATAATTAAACACTATATTTATTTACATCTACTGGCCTGAATAATCGAGAAATCTTGTTAGGAACCTGCCTCCGCATTGGAAAACCGTCAATTGATCAAAAAAGTCAATCTGTCCATTTAACGATCAATGTGTGATCGAATGTATAATTTATTCGGAAGCCACTGTTAAATCTTATTTTGGTTCAACTGACAGCAGTTTCAAAAAAGATTCTATAAAGATAAATCAACTTCAAATAATAAGTTTGGGGCAGTCTTCACCATGTATGATCATTGGTTAGGTTATGGTGCAGTGGATATCGGCTCGGAATGAGAAATCGGAGAGCAGAGTTCAAATTGCAGTTGAATTCACTTCCGCACAAATACCCTTGGGAAAGGTAATAATCCGTTTTCCCCTCCAGCTATGAGTTAAATAGCAGGAAATATTAGGTTCTATTATAGTGGGTTATCCGTTATAGTGAAGTGTATTTGTGTGTTGAAACAGATTAGTTTGATTTTGGCCTTGCTAGTAGATAGCCCACAATAAGAGGAGTATAAAACAAGAAAATCAAATTGTATATAGATACAACATTTATATATAGTGCAACCCTGGATATAAGAGAGTTGTCGGGACCGGATAGAATTTCCTCTTATATCCGGGATTTATCTTATATCCGGGATTTATCTTATATCCGGGTTTGGTCTATTTTATATACATTACCACAGGCTCTAATTTGGGACCAGATAAAATCTATCTTATATCCGGGTTTCTTTTATATCAGGGTCTCTTATATTCGGGTTATGTACTGTCTTTGGTTGGTACAAGGTCGTTAAAAATGTTCATAGTAGTAATTGCTGAAAGAGTATATGCGTATATATGTGTGAGCGTTTGTTTGTTAGGAGTGTCTTTGAAGTCTCCGCTCAGTCTTTTGGGTAACGGTCAGTTGTTAAGTAGATTGGTGAACAGTGAAGAAAAAGAAAATGAGAGAGAAAGAGAGGCTATAATAATACGATCGCTGGACGTTCCTCAAGGGACGGGTTAATTATGCTCGTATTTTCTCTACTGCGACCGTCTTCTTCTGTCGTCCTTTTGTTTCGTTTTTTTTTGGGGGGTGGGGCTCTAAACTTTGGGAATTCACACCCGTATATCATTCTGGGCTTCCCATTGCACGTTAAACAAATTTTGCGTCGGCTCGCGAAAATGGTCCGTAAAAAGAATTTGATTTTTATTCATTTTTTAATAATTAATAATTATTTGAATTTTTGTTTTATCTTTTATTTTAGATGTTTCCTAGTTTGCTATTTGCCGAAAAACATTTCACGCCGAGGTGTGAAAGTTCGCGAGTTTTGTGTGCAAAGTTTGTACATTCCAGAAAATACTTTCTTTTTTTTTTCTAACAAAATCATTGAGTCAGATTTTAATTTTAAATGTTGAATTTGTTTTGTTCACTACACTATAGCCTCGGTTAGCAACCAGTCTACTGCAGAACGTAATGGCGATCTTGTTATAGAGTGGCTTACACCCCTGCAGTACTCTCAGTGATGGAATCTTCCATGGTCTGAAGTGATCTGTTTGAATAAAGAATAGTAGCAATCGATGCCTAATAGTCGAGTGTCATTCGAGTAATATTCTTACTGATTACTGTGGCGACTATTGCGATCTAAACCCCTCCTTTCTGTGTTATAAGTTCTGTCTTGTTTGTCATTGTAACTAGTGTACTGTTCTGTGTATATCCGTTTAGCACCAGATATTGTGCTGAAAAATGCCGCAGCACACTTTCTGTGTGTATCGTATCTACTTTGGCGATACAACAAACCTATTGCAGGAACATTTTCTGCTCAGTCAGTCATGTCTCTTTTGAGACATTATCTCCCAAAGCGTGTATCACGTATGGCACTTAACTGACAAACTGAATATAATAGCTAAAAACATGATTAAGGCTTCTACTGGGCATAAAGTGGGGGATCAGTTTTATATTGTTACGAAACGATAAACTGATCCCCTATTAATTACTACTTAATAGTAGAATACCACTCTTCTCCCTCTAGCTATGAGTCAAATAACAGAACAGATTGAGTTCTATAGCCTTGGCTGGCAACCAGTCTACCGGAGAAAGCAATGGCAACCTACTGCGGGATAATCTTCTGCCCAGTCAGTCATGTCTCTTTCGAGACATGATCGCCCAACCGTGTATCACGTATGGCACTTAACTGACTGACTGAATATAATAGTTGAAAACATGATGAAGGCTTTTACTGGACATAAAATGAGGGATCGATTTTATACTGTTATGAAGTAATAAACTGATCCCTCACTTATTACTACTTAATAGTAGAATACCACTCTTCTCCCTCTTGCTATGAGTCAAATAACAGAACAGATTGAGTTCTATAGCCTTGGCTGGCAACCAGTCTACCGGAGAAAGCAATGGCAACCTACTGCGGGATAATCTTCTGCCCAGTCAGTCATGTCCCTTTCGAGACATGATCGCCCAACCGTGTATCACGTATGACACTTGACTGGTTGATGCTTATTGTTTAACGAATATTTGGAGACACTTACACAAAGTCGTACAAAATAAAAAATAGATATATTCTTAAACGATTATTGTTTATATCAGGTTAAAGATAATTTATACTTAAATATAAATACCAATGAAGCAGATGTCTATTATCTATCAATTGAGGTCACATAGGATGTTTCCTTCCCCACAAAATGAATTATTCTGTTTAGAAATGACTGATGAGATATTTAGATTATTAATGACACATAACCAATTTTGATATTACCAAACATGACAATACTGCAGTTGTTCCGTATCTCTTTAATTTCGATTTTTAATTTTAAGCCACGTGTATAATTAGACATATTTTATTTTTAAGTAGAAAGTTAAGCATTACTTAATCAAAATCCATTTATTTAATTTTTAAATGACTTCGAAACATGGTAAATATTAGATTTTTATATATGCTGTTTATATTTTAGCGTCTATAATGGCGGTTCGGTTAGACGATGAGTGACGAGTCAACGCATCAATGTTTTAAAAATGCCGATAAACTATATTTTAGGTACTTCCACTCATTTTCGATACCTAAATTTAAATTATATTTTTAAAAATAAAAAGTTTTCTTGAATTTTTAATATTAAATTTAATTGAAAGCCAAGTGATTAAATTTACTAATTCCAGTTAGCAAAATACTCTAATGTATTTCAAACCGAAATTATATTGATTGAAATTTAAAAAATTTTTTTAATTTAAAACAAATTTCAATTTTTCGGCCATTTTTCATCGATCGACACATTTTGTAAACAGAATCCAATAATCGGTTTTAAAAAATCTTGCAAAAATAAAACATAACTAGCTGACACATCATGTTATTCTAATTAGCAAATTTAAATTTACCTTAATCTGATTTGAAACAAGTATTACTTACTTACTGCCTGAAAAAGCGTTTCTTTATCACGGTAGCTTTGTTATCGGGGTTATCATTGTGTTATCAGAGGCGATAATTGACATGATAGACGGAAGCCGTAAAAAAAATGCTAAATATGGAAGACGAATTTGACATAATCTCAATCACACGCTTCGTTTTTGTTTTGTTTTTCTTAGTTTTTTTTAACTATATAGTAAAATTAAAAATGTAACAATATTTTCAGCAATTATCTAATATTTTATAGAATTTGAGTTAATTTTGTTTTATAGCTTTACGTTTGAAGAAGTTTTATGAAAAATATAAATTAAATTAAAAAAATTATTTTAAAACAATTTTACAATTTAATAACAATGAAATTATATAACGACAGCGGTAACTCAATAATTTACGAAATTGTTACAAGGACGCATTTCTATATAAAAATATTAATAAAGTCAACAAAAAGTTTTAAATTTATAGTAAGTGATTCTAGTGAGTCCTACTTGTTAATACAAAAAAGTTTTCATTCATGGGGTAGTTGTAAAATAGAGAAATTAGAAATTGAATGTTTGGAGGATTCTAGATCATTCCAGTATATTCGAGAAAAATCTAGATGATTCGAGATTTTTTTCGAATATACTGGAATAATCTAGAATCTTCCAAACGTTCTATTTCTAATTTCTCTATTTTACAACTATTTCATGAATGAAAACTTTTTGGATCAACAAACAGGACTCAGTAGAATTATAATGTCTAGTTGCTTATCAATTCTTTTTCTAGTTGTAGTGGGTGTCCGTTCTAGTGAAGGGTAATTGTATACCGTCGCAGGTTTACGGAATTAATGGTAGATAGCCCACTATAAGTCATAAAATGATTATAAAATCAAGAAAAGCAAATTGAGTTGAAAATAACATTTTTATATATACACGTGTCAATTAATATTTTTACAATTAAAGCAATACTTGAATATAGGTTATCAACTAACCACCATAGACAATCGCATCTACCTCCCATTAGCATGGGACAGGCTAGCCTCCCAGAGAGTAAAATACTACGCCTCCTTGGCCTTACACTCTCGGCGGACCTCAAATGGAATGACTATATTGAATCCATTGCCAAATCTGCTGCTATGAAAGTTGGCTCCCTGTGCAGGGCCCGGAAATTTTTCCCACCTGAAACTATTCTGCACATATACAAATCTACCATCCGCCCGTGTATTGAATATTGCTGCCATATCTGGTCGGGTGCCCCTGCTGCTCTCCTTGGGCTTCTTGACAAAATACAAAGGAGGATCTGTAACGTGGTTGATACTGACTTGGCAGACCGGCTGCAGCCGCTCTCACACCGGCGTGATGTAGCTTCCCTGTGCCTCTTCTACAAATACTTTCATGGCTTCTGCTCCGATGAGCTTAGATCACTGGTGCCGCCTAAGCACGAATTTACACGAGATACTAGATTAGCAACTAGGTCCCACCCTTTTACAGTTAAACAAATAAGATGTAACCGTAAATTCTACTCCAACAGCTTCTTTTCTCGTGCTTCCCGCCTGTAGAACTCCCTTCCACAAGTCTGCTTTCCCGACAGTTACAATCTCCAGGTGTTTAAATGTAGGGTCAATAGACACCTCCTATCACACTAACTCCCAACTATTCTCACAACACTCTCATCTACCCAACCCTCATTCTCGGTATCCTCACCCGCCTATTACCCACCCTCTGTTATTTCCTATATTTAATCAGCCTTTCTCCACTCTACGTAGCCCCCTGCACAGTAGTGGCAGTGACATGCCTTGCTCGGGGTGAAACGCTTATAAAAAAAAAAAAAAAAGGTCCAACGGAGGTTAAAATGTTCATGGCAAATAATAAGCTGAAAGAGATTTAAGGCTTAGGAATGTGGGAGCGTGTAAAATGAGGAATGTCTTTGATGTAGTCGCTCCTGAGGTCAGTTAGTAGATTTGAGACAGGGGAGAAGGAAAGAGGCAAGGGAGGTGAACATAGTAACCCACTTGACTTGGTCAAGGGAGATACTAATTACATTCGTCTCTCTGTGTTTCTGCGTCGGTCTGTTTGTCTGCTGGGTGCTTTCTGTCTCGGCTTGTTATATCTGCTTTTTGGATCAAAAGCAGCTCGTTTTGGATTTCACATTTGAATTTGATTCTGGGCTTCCCATTGGCTGGTAAATAAAATTCGCGTAGGCTCGCGAAATGGAAATTTAATATTTGATTAATTTTTATTTTTCAACCGGAACATCTGCGCGAACTCGGATGCGCACCGACGAGTTTTGGTCATTTGCTTGCTGGTTGTTATAGAGCAAACATCTCGTCCCTCGCTTTCGCTCGGTATCACCACAGCATCACTTACTATACATTTTAAACTTTTTGTTGATTTTATAAATATTTTTTTGACATAGAAATCTACCCTCGTAACAAAATGTTATTGCATTTTTTATTTTTAATATCTATTTTCCATATTCTTTATTAGTTGCGCCTACAAATTGTGAATTATTTTTTTTTTATCAAAATTAAGAAGCTAGGAACTAAAATATAAAACTTGCTTTAAATTTTGAAGGGACTGATTTGCAAAGCCCGTTGAATGTTGAAAGGGCATAGGAAACACGGAAGCGAGATGAAAGAATTGTACTCTGCCGAAAATATTTATATACTATTTTTTTCTATTTGTTGTTGTTTTTATTTTCCTGTAAAGTGCGCAACCTTCGAAACACGTGACCTTTTAATGATATATATATATATATATATTTTTTTTTTTTTTTTAATTCAGATACTTCAATCCAAGGGAAAAAAGCAGGAAGGTAAATTCCAAAAACCCGATCCTAATTAATATTAAAAATTTTATTTTAATATTAAAAAATGATACAGGAAGAGAGCTCCATGTAATAAAATATTACAGAGCAAATATATATTAAAAAAGGATTAATTCAAAGATGTTGAATGGCCATTTCGATATGAAGATCCCCACATATAACACATCACCTCAGCAACAGAAAAATCCTTTCAGAAACTGGAGAAAAATTAGTCTACTTTTCCTTTTTAAATAGATAGCAAAGAAATTAAAAAAGAAAATAAAAATAAAAATAAAAATAAAAAGGAAAAATAAAGGAAAAGAAAAAGAAAAAGAAAACTAAAATAAAAATAAAAAGGAAAAATAAAGGAAAATAAAAATAAAAATAAAATAAAAATAAAAATAAAAAGGAAAAATAAAGGAAAAGAAAAAGAAAAAGATAAAATAAAATCAAATAAATAAGAAAAGAAAAAATTGACATCGTCTGGGTTCGCAAAAATAAAAAAGAAAGAGAATTGTAACTAAAAATTAACAGACAGCCGTGTTAAATCGACGTAAGTTTAAGCAACACGGAAAAAAGGTGGTAAGAGAGATAAAAGAAGGAAAGGAGGGAAAAAGAAAAGAAAAGAAAGAAAAAAATTTTTTTTTAAATATTACAGACGCTGGACAAATTCAAAAACCTAACTTCCCAAAAACGTTGAAGTATTAGAAAAAGACCTTTACTTAAAAAGGCATAATTATTTATAAAAGGGAATAAAAAGATATAGGATTTAAAATAAAATTATTTTTAAAAAAATTAGGTCATTTGAATTAAACTAAACAAAGACAACACTAGGTAAAAAAAAAAATTCATTTACAAATGTACATACCTATAGAAGTACACACATACATACATACATACATACATATACACACACAATTCTACGATTAAGAATACATATATACATACACATACACACACATACATTCAATTTCATACACACTTATCTACATATACATGCGCATACACACATATATATATATGTGTGTGTACACACCTATATACAAAAAATTCATGTACACACAATATATATGTGTACACATACATGCACACATACACACACACATACACACACACACACACACACACACACACACACACACACACACACACACACACACACACACACACACACACATATATATACATATTCCATATGCACTCACACACATACATATAAAAATATAAAAAATTAATGAAAATTTAGAAAAGGAGCATTTACATAGCTAAAAAAATTTTTTTTGTTCTTTTACCTAGTGTTGTCTTTATTTAGTTTAATTCAAATGACCTAATTTTTTAAAAAATAATTTTATTTTAAATCCATAAAAAGAAAATACAGGTCATCATACGCACACAATAAAAATGTTTTATTTTAAAAATCGATTGGCTCGATTATTTGTATTAAGCTTTCCAAGTTTCGGTTCATAAATATAGTCTTCACGCATTAATTTAACAACCTAGCATTAACGAAGAAGGAAGAAATTTTAATAGATTTTTGAAACTTTACAAATTATTATAATATAAATAATATAAATGAAAGCAATTCTTGTAAAATCTCATAATTCATTGAAAAAAAATTATTTTTCAGACTATGATATAATTAATATATATTGCTTTTGATGAAAAGTTTATCTTTAAAAAATGGCATAGTTTTATTGCATTTTTGTGGTAAATTTTCGTTTTAAGTCCTGTCGCTTTTTCCCTTCAAATTTATCCAAAATAGCATTATTTCTGTGCAAATGTATATGCTGAACTCAAATCAACAATTAGTTATTGAAGAAACTTACCTTTTTTGCTTTGAAAGTCCATAAAAAAAAACGAACTATATCTAGCACTTTTTCTCTCCCGTAACTCTCACGAAGTCATGTAATTAACTGCAGAATGACGGACTGAGCATGTGATCGAACTTTGGCAGATTTTTCTTCATTTACTGATACTTCCGGCGATGTACTTCCGGTAATTAAAGTCATGCGCTTTTGTGTTTCTACGTTTATTGCTCTCAAAACAGGAAGTACATCACCGGAATTTTCAGTAAAGGACGAAATTCGACCAAAATTGCTGTCTACGTAGAACGTCATTCTGCAGTTAATTACATGACTTCGTGAGAGTTACGGGAGAGAAAAAGTCCGAGATATAGTTCATTTTTTTATGGACTTTCAGATCAAAAGAGGTAGGTTTCTTCAATAACTAATATTTGATTTGAGTTCAGCATATACATTTGCACAGAAATAATGCTATTTTGGATAAATTTGAAGGGGGAAAAGCCGTCGGCACCTAAAACGAAAATTTACCATTTTTGTTTACACAATTCGGAACAGATTTCCTAAAATGGGCAAATTTAGAAAAAACAAAAGACAGTTGATTAGCATTTCCCAATGATTACTGAATTTAATTAATATTAGGTATATGGAGAAACTCTTACAAATTTCGAGACATTTCACGAAATTAACTGGTTGTTGAAGGAGGGGTAACATATGTAAAAATCAAATCAAATAATTATCAGATTTTAATGAAACTTTCAGGATTTATTCACAAATAAATGAAATTATTTTTCAAATCATTACTTTTTAAAAAATCTTGGTAAAAATATTTTATTCACTTCTGTTACCTGCACGTAAATTCATGAAATTTCAAGAATATAAATTCTGTAGGCAAAATTGGTTTTATTAAATAAAACATTGGGGAATGTATTCTAAATTGTAGCGGATAATAAATTAATTAAATCAACCTTCTTCACTTTTACAAAAATTCATAACGACGTGTGAAATCCTGGTTTTCCAAAACAGAAAAAGGATTGTCCATGCGCTTAAAGAAAAAGTCGAAACCAGATTTCGCAAGTAGGTTTTAAAATGATTTTTGACTAATGGGAGCGACTTGTAAGACTTGGAAGGACTTGGCGATCCAGTGTGAAATTCAAAAAGACTATATAAATGACCTCGGCGTCATCAAGAGTCTGAGATGGGAGCAGAGAGAGACACCGCTAAAATGTAACGAGAGAAGCTTCAGGTCAACTCGGACATTGTCCTCTTTCTCTTTCTCCTTATCTATTTCAACAATTACTACTACAAACATTTTGTACGAACTCTACTCTTAACCTCTTAAGAATGTTTCTATTTTGACATTCAAAATGTATATTTTATTATTCCACTCTTCTACACTAATTCTACATATTCCAACCTGCCGATAACCAACCTTCTGATGAAAACCTTTTGATGATAAATTCAACATAAAACGTGTAAGCTGTAGGGAGTTCGGTTAAGTCTGACACAAGGCCGATTCAAAAAACTTTAACCAGCCGCTACGGCTTCACCTTAACGGCAACAGAAACAATGTACTCATAAATAAGCTGTGTGATACGGCTGATAAATTGATGGAAGTCACAACCCAAGATAACCAGTTTTCGCAAGTAGGTGTTAAAATGATTTTTGACCAATAGAAGCGACTTGTAAGACTTGAAAGGACTTAGTGATCCAGTGCGAAATTCAAAAGGACATATAAATAACTTCAGCGTCAGAGACAGAGATGGGAGCAGCGAAAGAGAGACACACATCTAAAATGTAACCAACTTCAAATCGACCCAGAGATAAGGTCAGGTCGCGCCTTGTTCTCTTTTTTCTTATCTCTTTCAACAATTATGACTACAAACATTTTGTACGAACTCTACTCTTAACTTCTTAATGTTTCTAATTGCACATGAACTCCTACAACTTATGTTGATCTTTCCCTTTCATAAATTTCTATTTTAAAATGCAAAATGTATATTTTATTTTCCCCACACCATTCCACACATGCCAACCGACAACCAACCCTCTGATGATGAAAAACATTCTGATGATTATAACTCTGCATAAAACTTGTAAGCTGTAGGGAGTTCGGTTAAGTCTGACACAAGGTCGAATCAGAGAAATATTAACCAGCTTCAAAATCAAGTCGTATTTTTAAAAACAATTTAGCCCCTTTTACTGAAAATAAAAAATACAATAAAACTAGGACATTATTTAATTAGATAAGTCGTTAACTGCTTTTCAATATATATATATATATATATAAGTATATATATATATATATATATATATATATATATATATATATATAAACTTATTTATGAATGGAACTTTGTCTCTCTGTGTGTGTATCTGTGTGTGTGTATCCGTTACTTATAGACTCCGAAACGGCTGAACCGATTTTCTTAAAACACAGTTGTACTATAAGCGTCTGCGAGTGTTCTTAGCTAGGTTTTGTGTCGAGGTACCCCGATAAATATCGAAAATCGATAATCGAAGAAATCGGGTATAGAAAAAGTGGTCCTATTTTAATCAAATTTGATACACTCATAGACAAAGACATAAGAAGTGATAGTCAGAAGTTTCAAGGTTGCAGTTCTTATAATAGTGCAGAAAATCAATTATATATATATATATATATATATATATAAGGCAAGATACCGGGTCTGATCAAAATCAGTTTTTCCGCCCTTTTATTTTAGTTTTTGCTTCGGATTTGGCTCTAAGTAGGTATAATTGTAGTTCTTAGCCTCAGCCATGATACCATTTACTCAGAGGACTTATTTAGCCTTCAAAATTCAGTTTACGACGAAAAAAACTTATTTGATATCCATAGCAGGAAATCAAAATTTGACTTACATCCATTCATTTTTCTTTCAGTCTACGGTTTCGCTTTAACTGGAAACAACTATTGCTTTTTAGTCTTTCGTTCCAGCGTCCAAAGAGTCTGAGCTCCAGGACCATGAATTAGTTTTAAAGCTTTCATTACACCCGAGCAACGCCGGGCTATACTGCTAGTATATACATATATTAGGTGCGATTGGTAAATTGTCGCAATTATTTTATTATTTCTAATATTCTTTAGGCTGAGTCTGAGCTCCAGGACCATGGATTAGTTTTAATGCTTTCATTACTCCCGAGCAACCCCGGGTTATACTGCTAGTATATATATATATATATATATATATATATATATATATACTGAAAGGTTTCTGAAAGGTTTTTTCTGTTGCTGAGGTGATGTGTCGTCCCCCGTGGGGATCTTCATATCGAAATGGCTATTCAACATCTTTGAATTAATCCTTTTTTAATATATATATATATATATATATATTGTAATTTTATTACAATTGTTTATAAAACCAACATTAAGTTTAAAGGTATTTAAATTATTTAAAATGAATTTATCGTATTTTTGTTGGGATAGTTTGGGTCGGGGGGGGGGGTATTGTGAAAATTATATTTTTACACAGCTGCCGTCTCTTATCTATCAATTCAGGTCACGTAAGCTACGTGTTTCTTTACGCCACAAGATGAATGATTCACTTTACAAATGACTGATGAGACATTTGAATTATCAATGACACATAACAATCAAACATGATATTATTACCCAAATATGACAACACTATCAGATGACAGTCGTCTAATTTTTTTTTTTTTTTTTTCAAATTTGCCTTCACTGAAAATTAATGTTCTTTAAAAAAAACAAAAAAACTGTAACAATAAAACTTTAACTGCATGTATATTTTAACCAAAAAAAAAAACTGGTTTGATATTTAATATTGAAATTATTAGTCATGCCATTATAGACATTTAAGCTGCCCATGTTTTGTCATAATAAAATTCCGTACGTCCGAATTCTAAACAGTAATAAAATAAAATGAAAAAAAAAAAGCTAAAAAACATGGGTCTGCCTGTTAAATAAGTTCTTTTTTTTTACAAACATCAGAACTTATTTATAAATGGAACTTTGTCTCTGTGTGTGTGTGTGTGTGTGTGTGGGTGTGTCCGTTACCTATAGACTCCGAAACGGCTGAACCGATTTTCTTGAAAATTTACACAATTGTACTATAAGTGTCTGCGACTGTTCTTAGATAAGTTTTGTGTCGAGGTACCCCGATAAATATCGATAATCGATAATCGAAGAAATCGGGTTATAGAAGGAATGGTCCGATTTTAATCAAATTTGATACACTCATAGACAAAAACATAAGAAACGATATTCAGAAGTTTCAATGTTGCTGTTCTTACAATAGTGCAGAAAATCGATAATATATATATATATAAAAGGCAAGATGTTTGTGTGTGTGTCTGTTTATCTGTCTGTATGTCCTTTATACAAATCCACAATTCTATCCGATTCTCACCAAACTTCACACAAATATTCTTTAGGCTGAGTCTGAGCTCCAGGACCATGGATTAGTTTTAACGCTTTTATTACACCCGAGCAACGCCGGGCTATACTGCTACTTTGAAATATTTTACATGCAGGCACTTCAAAATTTGTACTTTGAGTTAACCCTCTAGGGCCATTCGTATCATATTTGATACAGTATTTCCCTATAAGGAAACATTTGGTATTTCCCTATAAGGAAATATTTGGTATTCATTGACTGAGCAGTCAGTACTGCTTTCATTTGAAATTTATAAAATACTTCTCTTAAAAAATTTTTCAGGAAAATATTTCTTTCAAGGCTTGTTTTCATACTGTATCAAATATGATACGCATGGCCCTAGAGGGTTAATAATATAATATGATTAAGGCTTCTACTTGTCATAAAGTGGGGGATCAGTTCTATATTGTTATGAAGTAATAAACAGATCCCCCACTAATTACTACTTAACCCGCTAGGGCCATTCGTATCATATTTGATACAGTATTTCCCTATAAGGAAACATTTGGTATTTCCCTATAAGGAAACATTTGGTATTCATTGACTGAGCAGTCAGTACTGCTTTCATTTGAAATTTATAAAATATTTCTCTTGAAAAATTTTTCAGGAAAATATTTCTTTCAAGGCTTGTTTTCATACTGTATCAAATATGATACGAATGGCCCTAGAGGGTTAATAATATAATATGATTAAGGCTTCTACTTGTCATAAAGTGGGGGATCAGTTCTATATTGTTCTGAAGTAATAAACAGATCCCCCACTAATTACTACTTAACCCTCTAGGGCCATTCGTATCATATTTGATACAGTATTTCCCTATAAGGAAACATTTGGTATTTCCCTATAAAGAAACATTTGGTATTCATTGACTGAGCAGTCAGTACTGCTTTCATTTGAAATTTATAAAATATTTCTCTTGAAAAATTTTTCAGGAAAATATTTCTTTCAAGGCTTGTTTTCATACTGTATCAAATATGATACGAATGGCCCTAGAGGGTTAATAATATAATATGATTAAGGCTTCTACTTGTCATAAAGTGGGGGATCAGTTCTATATTGTTATGAAGTAATAAACAGATCCCCCACTAATTACTACTTAACCCTCTAGGGCCATTCGTATCATATTTGATACAGTATTTCCCTATAAGGAAACATTTGGTATTTCCCTATAAGGAAACATTTGCTATTCATTGATTGAGCAGTCACTCCTGCTTTCATTTGAAATTTATAAAATATTTCTCTTAAAAAATTTTTCAGGAAAATATTTCTTTCAAGGCTTGTTTTTATACTGTATCAAATATGATACGAATGGCCCTAGAGGGTTAAGGCTTCTACTGGGAATAAAGTGGGGGATCAGTTCTATATTGTTATGAATTAATAAACGGATCCCCCAATAATATGATACGAATGGCCTTAGAGTGTTAACATTAATAGGAACTGAAAAACATATAATTTAGGTAAGAAAATCAGGTACTAAAAATTTAATTATATTGTAATTAAAATGGCGTCATTTGCGCTGGGTATTATAAAACTATGGTTAGTGTTCTATGGTTAACTGACTGACTTATTGCGGGCACGTTTGTCCATGTTTGCCTTGCTTTCTTAGCCCTCACATCCGGTCGACAGGTTTTGGTGAATCAGAAAAAGATCGCGATTGCAACAGAATAGAACAGTTCGTTGTATCGACAAAAATTATAAAAATAAACGTTTTTTTTTGTTTTTTTTCCTATCTTTATATTTGGGTTATCACCTCAAATCCGTCTTTGCAACCGGAATTTTATAATGACTTGCAAACGGCAATGACCAATGGTAACACTGCTTTCTTAAACATCCTGTAAGGAGCTCCCTATATCGTATGTAAAACCTGGAACTTTAACGGTGATTTCTTCTTAATTTTCGTCAATAACCTTCCTAATTGCATTAGTTCTTAACTGATTATTTATAATAATGAAATAATTATTTACTCTTCTCTTCATAATAAATCTGATGAATTCGAATTGTTGAATTGGCAGATGATCTTATGGAATCTTATGGCCATTACTGCTGGGTTGGTTCTTTCACCTAAACATCCAAGACTTGTTGAATGGCTTTCGCCGCTGAAATAAATAGGCAAAGAGAAAAGGAAAGATACAGAGACACTAGAGGGACAGTTTGGACACTGATTTTATTTTTGGTTCCAACGACCTCTTGTCGGGGAAATTTCTTCCCGAACAGTTTGGCACATCTTTACCATCCAAAGTTCAACAGAGAAAGAAATCGAGTTTATTTTTGGCACCAGGAAGCCTTTCTTTTTTTTTTCTTTTTTTTTTTCGCGCATGCGTCAATTGTCTTTCCTGTCAGAGGACTCTGGGAGATTTTTTATGTTTATTTTATTTCGTATTTTTATTTTATGTTGTATTTTTATTTTATTTCGTAGTTTTTATTTAATCCCTACAATCTAAAAAATAACCTACAATTTACTGTTAACTGGATGGCTTTTTCTATGACAATCGCTCCTACCCCCCCCCCACATTACCATGGATCAGTCTAGTCTCCCTGAAAGTAAAACACTGCGCCTCCTCGGCTTAACTCTCACAACAGACCTCAAGTAGAATGACTGTATAGAATCCATAGCTAAATTCGCTGCTAGGAAAGTCGGTTCTCTGTGCTGGACCACGAAGTATTTCCCGTCTGAAACAATCCTGCATATATACAAATCTACCATCCGCCCGTGCGTTGAATACTGCTTCCATATCTGGTCGGGTGCTCCTGCTATCAACCTAGGGGTCCTCGACAAAATCCAACAGAGAATCTGTAATGTGATCGATCCCGATCTGGCAGCTAGGATGCAGTCACTTTCTCACCAGCGCAATTTGGCTTCCCTGTGACTCTTCTATAAATACTTTCACAGCTTCTGCTCCGATGAACTTAGCTTACTGGTACACCCTATATATGAATTTACTCGAGCCACAAGATTAGCAATCCAATCCGTGGTGGACTAGGGTAAGAAATGGCTCGTGAATTTTAATGCTTCCAAAACGAAATTGCTATCTATTAACCATCACAGACAATTGCTCCTACCCCCCATCCCGATTAGCATGGATCAGTCTAGTCTCCCTGAAAGTAAAACACTGCGCCTCCTCGGCTTAACTCTCACAACAGACCTCAAGTGGAATGACTGTATAGACTCCATAGCTAAATTCGCTGCTAAGAAAGTCGGTTCTCTGTGCAGGACCACGAAGTATTTCCTGTCTGAAACAATCCTGCACATATACAAATCTACCATCCGCCCGTGCGTTGAATACTGCTGCCATATCTGGTCGGGTGCTCCTACTGTCCACCTAGTGGTCCTTGAAAAAATCCAACGGAGAATATGTAATGTGATCGATCCCGACTTGGCAGCTCAGATACAGACCGTCGCAATGTGGCTTCCCTGTGTCTCTTCTACAAATGCTTTCATGGCTTCTGCTCCGATAAACTTAACTCACTAGTGCCCCCTATATATGAATTTACTCGAGCCACAAGATTAGCAACTAAGTCCCACCCGTTTACTGTGAAACCGATAAATTGAAAACGCAAATTCTACTCCATCAGCTTCTTCTCTCGCACTTCCCGTCTGTGGAATTCCCTTCCGTTTACTTGCTTTCTCAACAGCTACAGTCTTCAAGAATTCAAATGTAAAGTCAATAGTCATCTCCTATTTCACTAACTTGCATCCTCTCTCTCTCACTCTCTCTCTCTCTCTCTCATGCTCCTTCCTTCGTCCACTCCACTCTCATCAGTATTCTCATCCTTCTCTTACCCACTTCCTGACACCCCCTATAACCTGTCACTCTTTCTCATAACTTACCTCCTATGTAAACACCTGCTCAACAGTGTTAGTGAAATTCCTTGCTTGGGGCGACACGATTATAAAAAAAAAATAATTCAGATATCAATCTTGATAACCCATCGGCGTGACCCTGCTTCTTTGAAGGCACATATTCTATTTTGAAATTATAATTCAATAGAATTACACCCAACGTTGTCGTCGATTTGCCGTGTGAATTGGTATACCTTTTTTTTTCCAAATATTGATAACAGCAGTTTGTGATCTATTTGCAGAATAAATTCTCTTCCGTATGGAAACCTGTGAATTTTTTTTACAGCGTAGATTATTGCAAAACTTTCTTTTTAAATTTGACTATACTTTCGTTCAGCGGGCAGTAACGTTCTCGAGGCATGTGCTATTGACTTCGTAGATCCGTCCTCGAATCCACGAAGCAATGCAGCACCTAGTCCCTCATTAATGGTATCTGCTGCTACAATAATTTTCCTGTTCGGGTCGAAATGCACTAACGATAGATCTGATAACTGACAGCTTTTTATTTTTTTAAAAGCCTGTTCGCATTTTTTCGACCATATCCACTTTGCGCCCTTTTTCAACAACTCATTTAAGGGAGCACTCATATCGGCCTTACCCTCTCCTCAGACCTCAAATGGAACCACTATATTGAATCCATAGCAAAATCTACTGCGAAGAAGGTTGGGTCACTGTGTCGATCCAGGATGTGTTTTCCGCCTGAATCCATCCTGCATATATACAAGTCAACCATCCGTCCGTGCATGGAGTACTGCTGCCATTTATGGTCAGGCGCCCCTGCCGTTCTCCTCAGTGTTCTTGACAGGCTCCAAAGGAGAGTCTGTAATGTGATAGGTACTGATCTGGCGGCTCGACTGCAGCCACTTCCCCATCGTCGAAATGTGGCCTCCCTTTGTCTGTTCTATAAATACTTTCATGGCTTCTGCTCGGACGAGCTTAAGTCACTGATACCTCCTCAACAGGTGTTTACTCGTGCAACCAGACTGGCAACTGGGTCCTACCCATTCACAGTCTGGTTAGCCAAATGCAGACGACAATTCTACTCCTTCAGCTTCTTCTCTCGCACTTCCCGCCTGTGGAACTCGCTCCCGTATTCTTGCTTTCCTGACGGCTACAACCTCCAGAAATTTAAATGTAAAGTCAATACTAATCTACTAACCACTGGACTCTAGCTCTCTCCCCACCCCCGTATAACCTTCCCTTTCTCTCCACCTATGTATCTGTCATCGCACCTGCATTCTCAGCTTTCTATTGTTCCTTTCTAACTAGTTTGTACTCCTCACTCTTTTCTAATTAATCTTTTTACAGTTATGTAGCCCCCCTGCTCATCAGTGGCATTTCTGCTTTGCTCGGGGTGAAATGATTAAAAAAAAAAATCATACACTTTCGGGATATAAACGCTATAGTAGCTAACTAATCCCAAGAACACCTGGAGTTTAACCACATTATCAGGTGCTGGCATATTTTTTATAGTCTCAGCCCCTCAGCCCTTTCTGGATCAGTTTTCTTCCTTTACTGTCAATGATCTACCCTAAATATTTTATCTTCTTTAAGAAGAACTCGCATTTTTCAGCACTCAGCTTGAACCCATATTCCCCAATTTTCTGAAATACTGCTCTAATGTGCGTTTTGTGTTGGGCCTCGTTTTCACTTTTAATCAAAATATCATCTAAATATGCGATTACATACACAACACAGACAGAAATATTTTACGGTTATTAACTCAAACTATGAGTAAGTAATGTGACCTTGTGTAGCTTTAGCACAGGTTACCGTATACTATTGCCGAACTTCATTTAACGATAGGCCTAAATTTTACACCATTGGAAGCCTACCGTGTGCTTTGGGATCGACGTATACGGTATGTATAGGCCAAATTTAGAATTTTGAGCAAAACATCTTGAGCTCGATTTGTACGCCACGATCTTGAGGTCGACTTGTACGCTCCAATCTTGAGGTCGACTTGTACGCCACAATCTTGAAGTCGACTTGTACGCTCCAATCTTGAGGTCGACTTGTACGCCCCAATTTTGGGGTCGACTTGTACGCCCCAAGGGATCAGTTTATATATTGATTATAATATAGAATTGATCCCCCACTTTGTATTTTACAAAAACATTTATAAATACGTTTTCTACGTTGGGGGAGGGGCTTCTTTTTCTATGTGCCGTGTTTCTTCAGGACGTAGGTGATCATGGCCTTCCACATCTTCCTATCTCTTGTAGCTCTTGACACCCTTTCTCTTGTTACTCCTCCCAAACCTTGCTCGGCCATCTATTTCTTATGTCTTTGTCTATGAGTGTATCAAATTTGATTAAAATCGGACCACTTCTTCTATAACCCGATTTTTTTGATTATCGATTTTCGATATTTATCGGGGGTACCTCGACACAAAACCTAGCTAAGAACACTCGCAGACGCTTATAGTACAACTGTGTAAATTTTCAAGAAAATCGGTTCAGCCATTTCGGAGTCTATAGGTAACGGACACACACATACACAGACAGACACACACACAGACAAAGTTTCATTTATAAATAAGTTTAGATTAGATTAGATTAGATAAGAGAAAAGGGAATTATTTTCTTTCGTCGCAAGCGTCGTTGTTTTCTATAGTAATGAAAACACTGGTAAGTCGATCTTTTATACGGCTTCAACTCTATTAACCACAAAAAGAAATTTTCTGTCTTATTCAATACCGGATATTAATACATGAATATCCAATTATAGATTCAAGTTTCTCTGTGTGTGTGTGTGTGTGTGTGTGTGTGTGTGTGTGTGTGTGTGTGTGTGTGTGTGTGTGTGTGTGTGTGTGCTTTTCCGACAGCTGCTACACGGGCAAAGACTAAAAACGGTGGCAGCTGTTACAAAAATAAAATCTCTTTGGAATGGCAAAAATAAAAGCAAAAACAAAAAACAAACATCTACCTTAAAGCAAATACTAGACTGTTGTGTGCATTGGGCGTCTTAGTCAGTCTGGAAACCTTGGGCATTAACAGTCATACTCTCAGCGTTAAAAATGGAATTTTTTTTTATAATCATATCGCCCCAAGCAAGGCAGTTTACTGCCACTGATGCACAGGGGGTTACATAGGAGGAAAAAGTAACAGGTTATAGGGGGTGTCAGGAAGTGGGTAAAAAAAGGATGAGAATACTGATGAGAGTGGAGTGGACGGAGAAAGGAGCATGAAAGAAGGATGATTGTGGCCATGAAGTGAGGGATCCGTTTATATATTGATTGTAATGTAGAATTGATCCCCCAATTTATACCCGCATTATAATACTGTAGAATATTTTTTTCATAATCATATCACCCCAAGCAAGGCAGTTTACTGCCACTGGTGCGCAGGGGGTTACATAGAAGGAAAAATGAGTTGAAATTAGTTAAAATGTAATGTCTTTGATGAGATAATTAAAGTGAAAATCAAGTGTTCAGCTGCTTAACGTGTAAAAATAATTGTTGAAATGTTGTATATATCCGAGCGCTTTCGGCTATTCTATTAGCTATTATCAAGAATGTTTTTAAAACTGAATATTTAGATTTTTATATATCTGTATCTAAAGTGGTTTGTTGATTTTGTTTAACGGAATATCAACACCTCTATGGGTTATTTAATACCGAAATCTAAATATTTTAAACACAATTTTATGACTTTAACTAAATATATTTTGAACGCAATTGCATACCTTCAACAACAGATAAAATGTATTGTTGGTCATTTTACTTTTAAATGTATTATTGACATATCAACACCTCTATGGGTTATTTAATGCCAAAATCTAATTTCTAGAGGCGGTGATATGCGCGTTTTATGTTCTATTTTGAAATACAGTTTGATTTTTTTTAAGAAACTGTTGGAAATATGGGTTAATGTCATGAAAAAGTAAAAGGATTGAACCGAGTTCCTAATCTTGTGGCTTGAGTAAATTCATACATAGGGGTCACCAGAGAGCTCACATTAATGTACAGGCACAACAAAACATTGAGATTATGCAAGAAAAAACTATTAACAAAATTAACGGTTAGAAAGTAGATTTAAATGCTTGTCATTACATTGGCATGATAATTTCCGTTACCTCACCAATCCCACAAAATACTATACATACATACAAACATACATACAGACATACACACACACACACAAGCACATATCTAAACTTATTTATAAATGGAACTTTGTGTGTGTGTGTGTGTGTGTGTGTGTGTGTGTGTGTGTGTGTGTGTGTGTGTCCGTTACCTATAGACTCCGAAACGGCTGAATCGATTTTCTTCAAAAATTTCCACAGTTGTACTATAAGCGTCTGCGAGTATTCTTAGCTAGGTTTTGTGTCGAGGTACCCCCGATAATTATCGAAAATCGGTAATCGAAAATATCGGGTTATAGAAGGAGTGGTCCGATTTTAATCAAATTTGATATACTCATAGACAAAGACATAAGAAACGATAGTCAGAAGTTTCAAGGTTTCAGTTCTTACAATAGTGCAGAAAATCGATAATATATATATAAAAGCTTTCATTACACCCGAGCAACGCCGGGCTATACTGCTAGTATATATATATATATATATATATATATATATATATATATATATATATATATATATATTAATGAATATACATATATATACAGTATTAAATGTAAACTTATTAATATATGCTTTATGATTGTAAACTTATTAATATATGCTTTATGACTGTATTATATTACATCGAGCAATATTTTATTTACACCAGAAATATATTTGTATATGATCGTGTACTTGCGTATATATATATATATATATATATATATATATATATATATATATATGTGTGTGTGTATGTGTGTGTGTGTGTGTGTATCGCCGACGCCATTTCGGTCGGGTTTCAATCCTGGGTTAAAAGCAATCGGAGTCTGACCGGTACTGATGGACTATATATATATATATATATATATATATATATATATATTTATGCAAGTTGTGCTGTGGGTAATTTTTTTTATATAATTTTTCATGTGAATTGATAATTTTTTATTTTCAGTGTATAAATTAGACAGAAATTGTCTAAATGTTTTATTTATCAAACCGCTTTCGACTATAATTTTAGCCATTATCAAGGATTAATTCTATTTTACATTTAACTGAATATATAGATTGTTTTATGTATTTAGGTACAATCATCAGAATGTGTTATTTTCCAAACACATTGTGGTCGTGTTTATAGTTGACTAGCAGTATAGCCCGGCGTTGCTCGGGTGTAATGAAAGCTTTAAAACTAATCTATGGTCCTGGAGCTCAGACTCTTTGGACGTTGGCACGAAACACTAAAAAGCAATAGTTGTTTCCAGTTAAAGCGAAACCGTAGACTGAAAGAAAAATGAATGGATGTAAGTCAAATTTTCATTTCCTGCTATCGATATCCAATCAGTTTTTTTCATTGTAAACTGAATTTTGAAGGCTAAATAAGTCCCCTGAGTAAATGGTATCATGGCTGAGACTAAGAACTACAATTATACCTAGAGCCAAACCCGAAGCAAAAACTAAAATAAAAGGGCTGAAAAAAATACAGACATACAGGCAGATAAACAGACACACACACAAACATCTTGCTTTTTATATATATATATTTTCGATTTTCTGCACTATTGTAAGAACTGCAACCTTGAAACTTCTGAATATCGTTTCTTATGTCTTTGTCTATGAGTGTATCAAATTTGATTAAAATCGGACCATTCCTTCTGTAACCAGATTTTTTCGATTATTGATTTTCAGTATTTATCGGGGGTAACTTGACACGAAACCTAGCTAAGAACACTTGCAGACGCTTATAGTACAACTGTGTAATTTTTCAAGAAAATTGGTTCAGCCGTTTCGGAGTCTATAGGTAACGGATACACACACACACACACACACACACACACACACACACACAGTTCCTTTTATAAATAAGTTTAGATATTTTCAGTGTTGGCTTTTTCTTTTAATAAATAATGCTTCCATTGTTTTTAGTTTTCTTTTGTTGTTTTTCTTTTTTTTTTCTTTTTTTTTTTTCTTTTTTACGTGTGGTTAATGATACATTTGTATTATCGACGAATGTATTACGGACAGAGTTTGGTAAGTCTTCATATTAATTTAAATGAGACCTAATAGTGCTTTGGTCGGAGAAACGTAACCTGAGTCTTCATGTTTAATATAAATATTTACCAATTTGGATTGATCAAGAACGTGGTTCTTTAAAGGAGCCGTAAATTCATAAATAACATTGGTTCTCTGTGAATGATTATTTTTGATGATGAAGTTAGCAGTTTTAAATTTTGTGCAATAGATAATTCATTTAATTTTCTAGTTTATGCCAACTGGAGATGTGTCCTTCTTCATAATGTTTCTAATTGAAGATTCATCTTGTTTATAATAACGATGCATTTGATTTTTGTAGAAAATATTATTACTATGCTATTTTCTTCTGTATGCTTAGTGTTGCTATTGGTCTAATATGGTAATGAATGAGATGATTTGAGTGTATCAAATATACATTCATAAACTTAGGGATCTGGTTCTTCACACAAAAACAAGAACAAAAATCCTTATAAAAATGTTCGCAAATCCTTCGTTTTTGAGTTTTTAAATTTAAAGTATAAGGTAGACGCGTTTAAATGTCCGATGCAACATACAATCTAAAGATAGTTTTACCAACCTTGGGGTGGGTTCCCCACACCAAAACAAGTCCTTATAAACACATGTCCGCAAATCTTTCGTCTTTGAGTTTTTAAGTTAAAAGTATAAGGCAGACGCGTTTAAATGCCCGGTGCTAGATACGATCTAAACATACTTTTACAAACTTTAGGGGTGGGTTCCTCATACAAAAACAAGGTAAAATGTCTTTATAAACACATGTCCAAAAGGTCATCGTTGTACCTCAACACAATAGCTCATAACAAACGTTCAAAATGTTCTCCGCTTGCTTCTACACACATGCACCCGTCGGATAATTGACTGGTAGACCCTTTCAAATACTCCCACATGTTGTCAAATTATTCCGCAGGACCCCATAACACGTTGACGAGGCGTCTCTACTTTATAAATATCTGTTTCATAAACCAATTTTTTTAGATGGACCCACTGATAAAAACCCAATGTACATAGGTCAGGAGAACGTACAGGCTATGGAAACTGTCCTCCTCTATTTATCCATATTTCATGGTAGATGTCAATCACTGCATTGCGAACAAGGTGACTGAAATGTCCTGGAGCCCTATCAGGCATGAACCACATGCATTATCGTATTAGCAGGGGAACATCCTCTAGCAGGCCTGGAAGTGTGCTCGAAATAGAGTCCTTGTAGATACCTCCCGTAAGACGTACTGAGAGAAAATATCGACATACTAAACACTCACCTACAATTCCAGCCAACATATTAATCTTAAACTGATGTTGGTGTCTAGCATGTATTGTACCAAAGTTGTTATTCCATCTCTTCCAAATGTTGTCTCATCCGTAAACAAGACTGAAGGGACGAACAGCGTATTGGTAATTTGTGCAGTAAACTGTTGATAAAAGTTCTCCAATGGGGAGTGAGCAGAGGGTGTCTAGCCTATATTGTACCATGGGGATTCCAATCCTTCCACAAATATTGGTTGTGTAAATTTGTTATTCCATCTCTTCCAAATGTTGTCTCATCCGTAAACAAGACTGAAGGGACGAACAACGTATTGGTAATTTGCAGTAAACTGTTGATAAAAGTTCTCCAATGGGGAGTGAGCAGAGGGTGTCTAGCCTGTATTGTACCATGGGGATTCCGATCCTTCCACAAATATTGGTTGTGTAAATTTGTTATTCCATCTCTTCCAAATGTTGTCTCATCCGTAAACAAGGCTGAAGGGACGAACAACGTATTGGTAATTTGTGCAGTAAACTGTTGATAAAAGTTCTCCAATGGGGAGTGAGCAGAGGGTGTCTAGCCTTTATTGTAATATGGGGATTCCGATCCTTCAACAAATATTGGTCGTGTAAATTTGTTATTCCATCTCTTCGAAATGTTGTCTCATCCGTAAACAAGACTGAAGGGACGAACAACGTATTGGTAATTTGTGCAGTAAACTGTTGATAAAAGTTCTCCAATGGGGAGTGTGCAGAGGGTGTCTAGCCTTTATTGTAATATGGGGATTCCGATCCTTCAACAAATATTGGTCGTGTAAATTTGTTATTCCATCTCTTCCAAATGTTGCCTCATCCGTAAACAAGACTGAAGGGACGAACAACGTATTGGTAACTTGTGCAGTAAACTGTTGATAAAAGTTCCCCAATGGGGAGTGAGCAGAGGGTGTCTAGCCTTTATTGTACCATGGGGATTCCGATCCTTCCACAAATATTGGTTGTGTAAATTTGTTATTCCATCTCTTCCAAATGTTGTCTCATCCGTAAACAAGACTGAAGGGACAGACAACGTATTGGTAATTTGCAAGTAACTGTTCTAGTAAAAGTTCTCCAATGGGGAGTGAGCAAGAGGGTGTCTAGCCTGTATTACCATAGGGATTCCGATCCTTCCACAAATATTGGTTGTGTAAATTTGTTATTCCATCTCTTCCAAATGTTGTCTCATCCGTAAACAAGACTGAAGGGACGAACAGCGTATTGGTAATTTGTGCAGTAAACTGTTGATAAAAGTTCTCCAATGGGAGTAGACTTGAGGGTGTCTAGCCTGTATTGTACCATGGGGATTCCGATCCTTCCACAAATATTGTTTAAATTTGTTGTCCATCTCTTCCAAATATTTGTCTCAATCTATTAAACAAGACTGAAGGGACGAACAACGTATTGGTAATTTGTGCAGTAAACTGTTGATAAAGTTTCTCCAATGGGGGGGTGAGCAGAGGGTGTCTAGCCTGTATTGTACCATGGGGATTCCGATCCTTCCACAAATATTGGTTGTGTAAATTTGTTATTCCATCTCTTCCAAATGTTGTCTCATCCGTAAACAAGACTGAAGGGACGAACAACGTATTGGTAATTTGCAGTAAACTGTTGATAAAAGTTCTCCAATGGGGGGAGTGAGCAGAGGGTGTCTGGCCTGTATTGTACCATGGGGATTCCGATCCTTCCACAAATATTGGTTGTGTAAATTTGTTAATTCATCTCTTCAAATGTTGTCTCATCAAAGCAAACAAGACTGAAGGGACGAACAGCGTATTGGTAATTTGCAGTAAACTGTTGATAAAAGTTCTCCAATGGGGAGTGGAGCGAGATGATAGCCTGTATTGTACCATGGGGATTCCGATCCTGCAGCTATTGGTTTGTGTAAATTTGTTATTCCATCTCTTCCAAATGTTGTCTCATCCGTAAACAGACTGAAGGGACGAACAGCGTATTGGTAATTTGCAGTAAACTGTATTGATAAGGGTTCTCCCAATGGGGAGTAGGCAAGGGGGTAGTAGCCTGTATTGTACCATGGGGATTCCGATCCTTCCACAAATATTGGTTGTGTAAATTTGTTATTCCATCTCTTTAAATGTTGTCTCATCCGTAAACAAGACTGAAGGACGAACAACGTATTGGTAATTTGCAGTAAACTGTTGATAAAAGTTCTCCAATGGGGGAGTGAGCAGAGGGTGTCTAGCCTGTATTGTACCATGGGGATTCCGATCCTTCCACAAATATTGGTTGTGTAAATTTGTTATTCCATCTCTTCCAAATGTTGTCTCATCCGTAAACAAGACTGAAGGGACGAACAGCGTATTGGTAATTTGCAGTAAACTGTTGATAAAAGTTCTCCAATGGGGGAGTGAGCAAGAGGTGTCTAGCCTGTATTGTACCATGGGGATTCGATCCTTCCACAAATATTGGTTGTGTAAATTTGTTATTCCATCTCTTCCAAATGTTGTCTCATCCGTAAACAAGACTGAAGGACCGAACAACGTATTTAGTAATTTACAGTAAACTGTTGATAAAAGTTCTCCAATGGGAGTGAGCAGAGGTGTCTAGCCTGTATTGTACCATGGGGATTCCGATCTTCCACAAATATTGGTTGTGTAAATTTGTTATTCCATCTCTTCCAAATGTTGTCTCATCCGTAAACAAGACTGAAGGACGAACAACGTATTGGTAATTTGTGCAATGGAAAATGATGGTATAAAAAGTTCTCCAATGGGGAGTGAGCGAAGTTGTCTAGCCTGTATTGTACCATAGGGATTCCGATCCTTCCACAAATATTGGTTGTGTAAATTTGTTATTCCATCTCTTCCAAATGTTGTCTCATCCGTAAACAAGACTGAAGGGACGAACAGCGTATTGGTAATTTGTGCAGTAAACTGTTGATAAAGTTCTCCAATGGGAGTAGGCAGAGGGTGTCTAGCACCTTTATTTAATACCATGGGGATTCCGATCCTTCCACAAATATTGGTTGTGTAAATTTGTTATTCCATCTCTTCCAAATGTTGTCTCATCCGTAAACAAGACTGAAGGGACAAACAACGTATTGGTAATTTGTGCAGTAAACTGTTGATAAAAGTTCTCCAATGGGGAGTGAGCAGGGTGTCTGGCCTGTATTCATTGTACCATGGGCATTCCGATCCTTCCACAAATATTGGTTGTGTAAATTTGTTATTCCATCTCTTCCAAATGTTGTCTCATCCGTAAACAAGACTGAAGGGACAAACAACGTATTGGTAATTTGTGCAGTAAACTGTTGATAAAAGTTCTCCAATGGGGGAGTGAGCAGAGGGTGTCTAGCCTGTATTGTACCATGGGGATTCCGATCCTTCCACAAATGATGGTTGTGTAAATTTGTTATTCATCTCTTCCAAATGTTGTCTCATCCGTAAACAAGACTGAAGGGACGAACAACGTATTGGTAATTTGTGCAGTAAACTGTTGATAAAAGTTCTCCAATGGGAGTGAGCAGAGGGTGTCTAGCCTGTATTGTACCATAGGGGATTCCGATCCTTCCACAAATATTGGTTGTGTAAATTTGTTATTCCATCTCTTCCAAATGTTGTCTCATCCGTAAACAAGACTGAAGGGACAAACAACGTATTGGTAATTTGTGCAGTAAACTGTTGATAAAGTTCTCCAATGGGGAGTGAGCAGAGGGGGTGTCTAGCCTGTATTGTACCATGGGGATTCCGATCCTTCCACCAAATATTGGTTGTGTAAATTTGTTATTCCATCTCTTCCAAATGTTGTCTCATCCGTAAACAAGACTGAAGGGACAGACAACGTGGTAATTTGCAGTAAACTGTTGATAAAGTTCTCCAATGGGGAGTGAGCAGAGGGTGTCTAGCCTGTATTGTACCATGGGGATTCCGATCCTTCCACAAATATTGGTTGTGTAAATTTGTTATTCCATCTCTTCCAAATGTTGTCTCCTCTGTCGTAAACAAGACTGAAGGGACAAACAACGTATTGGTAATTTGTGCAGTAAACTGTTGATAAAAGTTCTCCAATGGGGAGTGAGCAGAGGGTGTCTAGCCTGTATTGTACCATGGGGATTCCGATCCTTCCACAAATCTTGGTTGTGTAAATTTGTTATTCCATCTCTTCCAAATGTTGTCACATCCGTAAACAAGACTGAAGGGACAAACAACGTATTGGTAATTTGTGCAGTAAACTGTTGATAAAAGTTCTCCAATGGGGAGTGAGCAGAGGGTGTCTAGCCTGTATTGTACCATGGGGATTCCGATCCTTCCACAAATATTGGTTGTGTAAATTTGTTATTCCATCTCTTCCAAATGTTGTCTCATCCGTAAACAAGACTGAAGGGACGAACAACGTATTGGTAATTTGCAGTAAACTGTTGATAAAAGTTCTCCAATGGGGAGTGAGCAGGGTGTCTAGCCTGTATTGTACCATGGGGATTCCGATCCTTCCAAATATTGGTTGTGTAAATTTGTTATTCCATCTCTTCCAAATGTTGTCTCATCAATAAACAGACTGAAGGGACGAACAGCGTATTGGTAATTTGTGCAGTAAACTGTTGATAAAAGTTCTCCAATGGGGAGTGAGCAAGAGGGTGTCTAGCCTGTATTGTACCATGGGCATTCCGATCCTTCCACAAATATTGGTTGTAAATTTGTTATTCATCTTCCAAATGTTGTCTCATCCGTCAACAAGACTGAAGGGACGAACAACGTATTGGTAATTTGCAGTAAACTGTTGATAAAAAGTTCTCCAATGGGGAGTGAGCGAGGTGTCAACCTGTATTGTACCATGGGGATTCCGATCCTTCCACAAATGTGGTTGTGTAAATTTGTTATTCCATCTCTTCCAAATGTTGTCTCATCCGTAAACAAGACTGAAGGGACGAACAGCGTATTGGTAATTTGCAGTAAACTGTTGATAAAAGTTCTCCAATGGGGAGGTAGGCAGAGGGTGTCTAACCTGTATTGTACCATGGGGATTCCGATCCTTCCACAAATCGTGGTTGTGTAAATTTGTTATTCCATCTCTTCCAAATGTTGTCTCATCCGTAAACAAGACTGAAGGGACAACCAACGTATTGGTAATTTGTGCAGTAAACTGTTGATAAAAGTTCTCCAATGGGGAGTGAGCAGAGGGTGTCTAGCCTGTATTGTACCATGGGGATTCCGATCCTTCCACAAATATTGGTTGTGTAAATTTGTTATTCCATCTCTTCCAAATGTTGTCTCATCCGTAAACAAGACTGAAGGGACGAACAGCGTATTGGTAATTTGCAGTAAACTGTTGATAAAAGTTCTCCAATGGGGAGTGAGCAGAGGGTGTCTAGCCTGTATTGTACCATGGGGATTCCGATCCTTCCACAAATATTGGTTGTGTAAATTTGTTATTCCATCTCTTCCAAATGTTGTCTCATCCGTAAACAAGACTGAAGGGACAAACAACGTATTGGTAATTTGTGCAGTAAACTGTTACCCGATAAAAGTTCTCCAATGGGGAGTGAGCAGAGGGTGTCTAGCCTGTATTGTACCATGGGGATTCCGATCCTTCCACAAATATTGGTTGTGTAAATTTGTTATTCCATCTCTTCAAATGTTGTCATCCGTAAACAAGACTGAAGGGACGAACAACGTATTGATAATTTGTGCAGTAAACTGTTGATAAAAGTTCTCCAATGGGGAGTGAGCAGAGGGTGTCTATCCTGTATTGTACCATGGGGATTCCGATCCTTCCAGCCAAATCTGGTTGTGTAAATTTGTTATTCCATCTCTTCCCAAATGTTGTCTCATCCGTAAACAAGACTGAAGGGACAAACAACGTATTGGTAATTTGTGCAGTAAACTGTTGATAAAAGTTCTCAATGGGGGGAGTGAGCAGGAGGTGTCCAGCCTGTATTGTACCAAAGGGAGACCTGATCCCTCCACAAATATTGCTTTTCAAAATTAACAGTTCCATCTCTTCCAAATGTTGTCCATCCGTAAACAAGACTGAAGGGACGAACAACGTATTGGTAATTTGCAGTAAACTGTTGATAAAAGTTCTCCAATGGGGAGTGAGCAGAGTGTCTAGCCTGTATTGTACCATGGGGATTCCGATCCTTCCACAAATATTGGTTGTGTACCCGTTATTCCATCTCTTCCAAATGTTGTCTCATCCGTAAACAAGACTGAAGGGACGAACAGCGTATTGGTAATTTGTGCAGTAAACTGTTGATAAAAGTTCTCCACGGGGAGGAGTAGAGGGTGTCTAGCCTGCATTGTACCACAAGATATTCCGATCCTTCCACAAATATTGGTTGTGTAAATTTGTTATTCCATCTCTTCCAAATGTTGTCTCATCCGTAAACAAGACTGAAGGGACTACAACGTATTGGTAATTTGGTGGTAAACTGTTGATAAAAGTTCTCCAATGGGAGTGAGCAGAGGGTGTCTAGCTCAAAATAAAATGTTGGGATTCCGATCCTTCCACAAATATTGGTTGTGTAAATTTGTTATTCCATTCCCTTCAAATGTTGTCTCATCCGTAAACAAGACTGAAGGGACGAACAGCGTATTGGTAATTTGCAGTAAACTGTTGATAAGTTTTCCCCAATGGGGAGGAATATAGTGGTGTCTAGCCTGTATTGTACCATGGGATTCCGATCCTTCCACAAATATTGGCTGTGTAAATTTTGTTATTCCATCTCTTTCCAAATGTTGTCTCATCTGTAAACAAGACTGAAGGGACAAACAACGTATTGGTAATTTGTGCAGTAAACTGTTGATAAAAGTTCTCCAATGGGGAGTGAGCAGAGGGAAGTTCAGCTCATTGTAACCATGGGGATTCCGATCCTTCCACAAATATGTCACTGGTTGTGTAAATTTGTTATTCCATTCCTTCCAAATGTTGTCTCATCCGTAAACAAGACTGAAGGACGAACAGCGTATTGGTAATTTGCAACCATTGTTGATAAAAGTTCTCCAATGGGGAGTGAGCAGAGGGTGTCTAGCCTGTATTGTACCATGGGATTCCGATCCTTCCACAAATATTGGTTGTGTAAATTTGTTATTCCATCTCTTCCAAATGTTGTCTCATCCGTAAACAAGATCAAAGGACAAACAACGTATTGGTAATTTGTGCAGTAAACTGTTGATAAAAGTTCTCCAATGGGGAGGATAAAGAGGGTGTCTAGCCTGTATTGTACCATGGGATTCCGATCCTCCCACAAATATTGGTTGTGTAAATTTGTTATTCCATCTCTTCCAAATGTTGTCTCATCCGTAAACAAGACTGAAGGGACGAACAACGTATTGGTAATTTGTGCAGTAAACTGTTGATAAGTTCTCCAATGGGGAGTGAGCAGAGGGTGTCTAGCCTGTATTGTACCATGGGATTCCGATCCTTCCACAAATATTGGTTGTGTAAATTTGTTATTCCATCTCTTCCAAATGTTGTTCTCATCCGTAAACATGACTGAAGGGACGAACAGCGTATTGGTAATTTGTGCAGTAAACTGTTGATAAAAGTTCTCCTCCAATGGGGAGCAGCAGAGGGTACCAGCCTGTATTGTACCATGGGTATTCCGATCCTTCCACAAATATTGGTTGTGTAAATTTGTTATTCCATCTCTTCCAAATGTTGTCTCATCCGTAAACAAGACTGAAGGGACAAACAACGTATTGGTAATTTGTGCAGTAAACTGTTGATAAAAGTTCTCCCAAATGGGGAGTGAGCAGAGGGTGTCTAGCCTGTATTGTACTATGGGGATTCTGATCCTTCCACAAATATTGGTTGTGTAAATTTGTTATTCCATCTCTCCCAAATGTTGTCTCATCCGTAAACAAGACTGAAGGGACGAACAGCGTATTGGTAATTTGTGCAGTAAACTGTTGATAAAAGTTCTCCAATGGGGAGTGAGCATATAAAAGTCAGCCCATTGTACCATGGGGATTCATCCTTCTTCCACAAATATTGGTTGTGTAAATTTGTTATTCCATCTCTTCCAAATGTTGCTCCATCTGTAAACAAGACTGGAAGGACGAACAGCGTATTGGTAATTTGTGCAGTAAACTGTTGATAAAAGTTCTCCAATGGGGAGTGAGCAGAGGGTGTCTAGCCTGTATTGTACCATGGGGATTCCGATCCTTCCACAAATATTGGTTGTGTAAATTTGTTATTCCATCTTCCAAATGTTGTTCCCCATCCGTAAACAAGACTGAAGGGACGAACAACGTATTGGTAATTTGTGCAGTAAACTGTTGATAAAAGTTCTCCAATGGGGAGTGAGCAGAGGGTGTCTAGCCTGTATTGTACCATGGGGATTCCGATCCTTCCACAAATATTGGTTGTGTAAATTTGTTATTCCATCTCTTCCAAATGTTGTCTCATCCGTAAACAAGACTGGAAGGGACGAACAACGTATTGGTAATTTGTGCAGTAAACTGTTGATAAAAGTTCTCCAATGGGGAGTGAGCAGAGGGTGTCTAGCCTGTATTGTACCATGGGGATTCCGATCCTTCCACAAATATTGGCCGTGCAAATTTGTTATTCCATCCTCCAAATGTTGTCTCATCCGTAAACAAGACTGAAGGGACAAACAACGTATTGGTAATTTGTGCAGTAAACTGTTGGATAAAAGTTCTCCAATGGGGGAGGAGTTATGAGGTGTCTAGCCTGCATTGTACCATGGGGATCTGATCCTTCCACAAATATTATTACGTAAATTTGTTATTCCATCTCTTCCAAATGTTGTCTCATCCGTAAACAAGACTGAAGGGACGAACAAACGTATTGGTAATTTGTGCAGTAAACTGTTGATAAAAGTTCTCCAATGGGGAGTGAGCAGAGGGTGTCTAGCCTGTATTGTACCATGGGGATTCTGATCCTTCCACAAATATTGGTTGTGTAAATTTGTTATTCCATTCTTCCAAATGTTGTCTCATCCGTAAAACAAGACTGAAGGGACAAACAACGTATTGGTAATTTGTGCAGTAAACTGTTGATAAAAAGTTCTCCAATGGGGAGTGAGCAGAGGGTGTCTAGCCTGTATTGTACCGTTGGGATTCCGATCCTTCCACAAATATTGGTTGGGGTAAATTTGTTATTCCATCTCTTCCAAATGTTGTCTCATCCGTAAACAAGACTGAAGGGACAAACAACGTATTGGTAATTTGTGCACAAACTGTTGATAAAAGTTCTCCAATGGGGAGTGAGCAGAGGGTGTCTAGCCTGTATTGTACCATGGGGATTCCGATCCCTTCCACAAATATTGGTTGTGTAAATTTGTTATTCCATCTTCTTCCAAATGTTGTCTCATCCGTAAACAAGATCGAAGGGACGAACAACGTATTGGTAATTTGTGCAGTAAACTGTTGATAAAGTTCTCCAATGGGGAGTGAGCAGAGGGTGTCTAGCCTGTATTGTACCATGGGGATTCTGATCCTTCCACAAAATATTGGTTGTGTAAATTTGTTATTCCATCTCTTCCAAATGCTGTCTCATCCGTAAACAAGACTGAAGGGACGAACAACGTATTGGTAATTTGTGCAGTAAACTGTTGATAAGTTCTCCAATGGGGAGGAGCAGAGGGTGTCTAGCCTGTATTGTACCATGGGGATTCCGATCCTTCCACAAATATTGGTTGTGCAAATTTGTTATTCCATCTCTTCCAAATGTTGTCTCATCCGTAAACAAGACTGAAGGGACAAACAACGTATTGGTAATTTGTGCAGTAAACTGTTGATAAAAGTTCTCCAATGGGGAGTGAGCAGAGGGTGTCTAGCCTGCATTGTACCATGGGGATTCCGATCCTTCCACAAATATTGCCAGTGTTTGTTATTCCATCTCTTCCAAATGTTGTCTCATCCGTAAACAAGACTGGGCGACAAAACAACGACAATTTGTGCAGTAAACTGTTGATAAAAGCCTCCAATGGGGAGTGAGCAGAGGGTGTCTAGCCTGTATTGTACCATGGGGATTCTGATCCTTCCACAAATATTGGTTGTGTAAATTTGTTATTCCATCTCTTCCAAATGTTGTCTCATCCGTAAACAAGACTGAAGGGACGAACAACGTATTGGTAATTTGTGCAGTAAACTGTTGATAAAAGTTCTCCAATGGGGAGTGAGCAGAGGGTGTCTAGCCTGTATTGTACCATGGGGATTCCGATCCTTCCACAAATATTGTTGTAAATTTGTTATTCCATCTCTTCCAAATGTTGTCTCATCCGTAAACAAGACTGAAGGGACGAACAACGTATTGGTAATTTGTGCAGTAAACTGTTGATAAAAGTTCTCCAATGGGGAGTGAGCAGAGGGTGTCTAGCCTGTATTGTACCATGGGCATTCCGATCCTTCCACAAATATTGGTTGTGTAAATTTGTTATTCCATCTCTTCCAAATGTTGTCTCATCCGTAAACAAGACTGAAGGGACGAACAACGTATTGGTAATTTGTGCAGTAAACTGTTGATAAAAGTTCTCCAATGGGGAGTGAGCAGAGGGTGTCTAGCCTGTATTGTACCATGGGGATTCTGATCCTTCCACAAATATTGGTTGTGTAAATTTGTTATTCCATCTCTTCCAAATGTTGTCTCATCCGTAAACAAGACTGAAGGGACAAACAACGTATTGGTAATTTGTGCAGTAAACTGTTGATAAAAGTTCTCCAATGGGGAGTGAGCAGAGGGTGTCTAGCCTGTATTGTACCATGGGGATTCCGATCCTTCCACAAATATTGGTTGTGTAAATTTGTTATTCCATCTCTTCCAAATGTTGTCTCATCCGTAAACAAGACTGAAGGGACGAACAACGTATTGGTAATTTGTGCAGTAAACTGTTGATAAAAGTTCTCCAATGGGGAGTGAGCAGAGGGTGTCTAGCCTGTATTGTACCATGGGGATTCTGATCCTTCCACAAATATTGGTTGTGTAAATTTGTTATTCCATCTCTTCCAAATGTTGTCTCATCCGTAAACAAGACTGAAGGGACAAACAACGTATTGGTAATTTGTGCAGTAAACTGTTGATAAAAGTTCTCCAATGGGGAGTGAGCAGAGGGTGTCTAGCCTGTATTGTACCATGGGGATTCCGATCCTTCCACAAATATTGGTTGTGTAAATTTGTTATTCCATCTCTTCCAAATGTTGTCTCATCCGTAAACAAGACTGAAGGGACGAACAACGTATTGGTAATTTGTGCAGTAAACTGTTGATAAAAGTTCTCCAATGGGGAGTGAGCAGAGGGTGTCTAGCCTGTATTGTACCATGGGCATTCCGACCCTTCCACAAATATTGGTTGTGTAAATTTGTTATTCCATCTCTTCCAAATGTTGTCTCATCCGTAAACAAGACTGAAGGGACAAACAACGTATTGGTAATTTGTGCAGTAAACTGTTGATAAAAGTTCTCCAATGGGGAGTGAGCAGAGGGTGTCTAGCCTGTATTGTACCATGGGGATTCCGATCCTTCCACAAATATTGGTTGTGTAAATTTGTTATTCCATCTCTTCCAAATGTTGTCTCATCCGTAAACAAGACTGAAGGGACGAACAACGTATTGGTAATTTGTGCAGTAAACTGTTGATAAAAGTTCTCCAATGGGGAGTGAGCAGAGGGTGTCTAGCCTGTATTGTACCATGGGGATTCCGATCCTTCCACAAATATTGGTTGTGTAAATTTGTTATTCCATCTCTTCCAAATGTTGTCTCATCCGTAAACAAGACTGAAGGGACGAACAACGTATTGGTAATTTGCAGTAAACTGTTGATAAAAGTTCTCCAATGGGGAGTGAGCAGAGGGTGTCTAGCCTGTACCATGGGGATTCTGATCCTTCCACAAATATTGGTTGTGTAAATTTGTTATTCCATCTCTTCCAAATGTTGTCTCATCCGTAAACAAGATTGAAGGGACGAACAACGTATTGGTAATTTGTGCAGTAAACTGTTGATAAAAGTTCTCCAATGGGGAGTGAGCAGAGGGTGTCTAGCCTGTACCATGGGGATTCTGATCCTTCCACAAATATTGGTTGTGTAAATTTGTTATTCCATCTCTTCCAAATGTTGTCTCATCCGTAAACAAGATTGAAGGGACGAACAACGTATTGGTAATTTGTGCAGTAAACTGTTGATAAAAGTTCTCCAATGGGAGTGAGCAGAAAAGGTCTAGCCTGTATTGTACCATGGGATTCCGATCCTTCCACAAATATTGGTTGTGTAAATTTGTTATTCCATCTCTTCCAAATGTTTATTCATCCAAACAAGACTGAAGGGACGAACAACGTATTGGTAATTTGCAGTAAACTGTTGATAAAAAAGTTCTCCAATGGGGAGTGAGCAGAGGGTGTCTAGCTCAGTAATAAAACGTATGGGATTCCTGGGATCCTTCCACAACATTGGTTGTGTAAATTTAGGAACGACTTTCCAAAATGTTGTCTCATCCGTAAACAAGACTGAAGGGACTAATGTGCCCATTGGTAATTTGTGCAGTAAACTGTTGATAAAAGTTCTCCAATGGGGCGTGTGATGTTCAGCCTGTATTGTACCATGGGATTCCGATCCTTCCACAAAATATTGCCGTGTTCGTTATTCCATCTCTTCCAAATGTTGTCTCATCCGTAAACAAGACCCTCGAAGGGATGAACAAACGTATTGGTACCAGTGTAAACTGTTGATGTGCCTCTCCAATGGGAGTGAGCAGAGGGTGTCTAGCCTGTATTGTACCATGGGGATTCCGATCCTTCCACAAATATTGTTGTGTAAATTATTCATCTTCCAAATGTTGTCTCATCCGTAAACAAGACTGGAAGGGACGAACAACGTATTGTACTCAGCAGTAAACTGTTGGATAAAGTCTCCAATGGGGAGTGTATGAGGTGTCTAGCTCGTATTGTACCATGGGATTCCGATCCTTCCACAAATATTGGTTGTGTAAATTTGTTATTCCATCTCTTCCTGTGTCGTTGTCTCCATCCGTAAACAAGACTGAAGGACGAACAACGTATTGGTAATTTGTGCAGTAAACTGGTTACGTGCTCTCCAATGGGAGTGAGCAGAGGTGTCTAGCCTGTATTGTACCATGGGGATTCCGATCCTTCCACAAATATTGCCGTGTAAATTTGTTATTCCATCTTCCAAATGTTGTCTCATCCGTAAACAAGACTGAAGGGACAAACAACGTATTGGTAATTTGTGCTATAAACTGTTGACAGTGCTCTCCAATGGGGAGTGAGCAGAGGGTGTCTAGCCTGCACCATGGGATTCTGATCCTTCCACAAATATTGGTTGTGTAAATTTGTTATTCCATCTCTTCCAAATGTTGTTCCATCCGTAAACAAGACTGAAGACGAACAACGTATTGGTAATTTGTGCAGTAAACTGTTGATAAAAAGTTCTCCAAATGGGGAGTGAGCAGAGGGTGTCTAGCCTGTATTGTACCATGGGGATTCTGATCCTTCCACAAATATTGCTGCAACTTGTTATTCCATTCTTCCAAATGTTGTCCATCCGTAAACAAGACTGAAGTGACAAACAACGTATTGGTAATTTGTGCAGTAAACTGTTGATAAAAGTTCTCCAATGGGGAGTGAGCAGAGGGTGTCTAGCCTGTATTGTACCATGGGGATTCTGATCCTTCCACAAATATTGGTTGTGTAAATTTGTTATTCCATCTCTTCCAAATGTTGTCTCATCCGTAAACAAGACTGAAGGGACGAACAACGTATTGGTAATTTGCAGTAAACTGTTGATAAAAGTTCTCCAATGGGGAGTGAGCAGAGGGTGTCTAGCCTGTATTGTACCATGGGGATTCCGATCCTTCCACAAATATTGGTTGTGTAAATTTGTTATTCCATCTCTTCCAAATGTTGTCTCATCCGTAAACAAGACTGAAGGGACGAACAACGTATTGGTAATTTGCAGTAAACTGTTGATAAAAGTTCTCCAATGGGGAGTGAGCAGAGGGTGTCTAGCCTTTATTGTACCAGATTCCTGATCCTTCCACAAATATTGGTTGTGTAAATTTGTTATTCCATCTCTTCCAAATGTTGTCTCATCCGTAAACAAGACTGAAGGGACGAACAGCGTATTTGTAATTTGTGCAGTAAACTGTTGATAAAAGTTTCAATGGGGAGTGAGCAGAGGGTGTCTAGCCTGTATTGTACCATGGGGATTCCGATCCTTCCACAAATATTGGTTGTGTAAATTTGTTATTCCATCTCTTCCAAATGTTGTCTCATCCGTAAACAAGACTGAAGGGACGAACAACGTATTGGTAATTTGTGCAGTAAACTGTTGATAAAAGTTCTCCAATGGGGAGGAGCAGAGGGTGTCTAGCCTGTATTGTACCATGGGATTCCGATCCTTCCACAAATATTGGTTGTGTAAATTTGTTATTCCATCTCTTCCAAATGTTGTCTCATCCGTAAACAAGACTGAAGGGACGAACAACGTATTGGTAATTTGTGCAGTAAACTGTTGATAAAAGTTCTCCAATTGGGAGTGAGCAGAGGGTGTCTAGCCTGTATTGTACCATGGGGATTCCGATCCTTCCACAAATATTGGTTGTGTAAATTTGTTATTCCATCTCTTCCAAATGTTGTCTCATCCGTAAACAAGACTGAAGGGACGAACAACGCATTGGTAATTTGTGCAGTAAACTGTTGATAAAAGTTCTCCAATGGGGAGTGAGCAGAGGGTGTCTAGCCTGTATTGTACCAAGCGATTCCGATCCTTCCACAAAATTACTGTGTAAATTTGTTATTCCATCTCTTCCAAATGTTGTCTCATCCGTAAACAAGACTGAAGGGACGAACAACGTATTGGTAATTTGTGCAGTAAACTGTTGATAAAAGTTCTCCAATGGGGAGTAGAGCAGAGGGTGTCTAGCTCATTGTACCATGGGGATTCCGATCCTTCCACAAATATTGGTTGTGTAAATTTGTTGTCTCCATCTCTTCCAAATGTTGTCTCATCCGTAAACAAGACTGAAGGGACGAACAACGTATTGGTGTAATTTGCAGTAAACTGTTGATAAAAGTTCTCCAATGGGGAGTGAGCAGAGGGTGTCTAGCCTGTATTGTACCATGGGGATTCCGATCCTTCCACAAATATTGGTTGTGTAAATTTGTTATTCCATCTCTTCCAAATGTTGTCTCATCCGTAAACAAGACTGAAGGGACGAACAACGTATTGGTAATTTGTGCAGTAAACTGTTGATAAAAGTTCTCCAATGGGGAGTGAGCAGAGGTGTTTAGCCTGTATTTTGAAATTAATAAGATTCTGATCCTTCCACAAATATTGGTTGTGTAAATTTGTTATTCCATCTCTTCCAAATGTTGTCTCATCCGTAAACAAGACTGAAGGGACGAACAACGTATTGGTAATTTGTGCAGTAAACTGTTGATAAAAGTTCTCCAATGGGGAGTGAGCAGAGGGTGTCTAGCCTGTATTGTACCATGGGGGATTCTGATCCTTCCACAAATATTGTCAAAATTTGTTATTCCATCTCTTCCAAATGTTGTCTCATCCGTAAACAAGATCAGCGACGAACAGCGTATTGGTAATTTGTGCAGTAAACTGTTGATAAAAGTTCTCCCAATGGGAGTGGAGCAGAGGGTGTCTAGCCTGTATTGTACCATGGGATCTTGATCCTTCCACAAATATTGTTGTGTAAATTTGTTATTCCAAATGTTGTTCATCCGTAAACAAGACTGAAGGGACGAACAACGTATTGGTAATTTGTGCAGTAAACTGTTGATAAAAGTTCTCCAATGGGGAGTGAGCAGAGGTGTCTAGCTCATTGTACCATGGGGATTCTGATCTCTCCACAAATATTGGTTGTGTAAATTTGTTATTCCATCTCTTCCAAATGTTGTTCTATCCGTAAACAAGACTGAAGGGACGAACAGCGTATTGGTAATTTGTGCAGTAAACTGTTGATAAAAGTTCTCCAATGGGGAGTGAGCAGAGGGTGTCTAGCCTGTATTGTACCATGGGGATTCCGATCCTTCCACAAATATTGGTTGTGTAAATTTGTTATTCCATCTCTTCCAAATGTTGTCTCATCCGTAAACAAGACTGAAGGGACGAACAGCGTATTGGTAATTTGTGCAGTAAACTGTTGATAAAAGTTCTCCAATGGGGAGTGGCGGAGGGTGTCAGCCTGTATTGTACCAGAAGATTCGATCCTTCCACAAATATTGGTTGTGTAAATTTGTTATTCCATCTCTTCCAAATGTTGTCTCATCCGTAAACAAGACTGAAGGGACGAACAGCGTATTGGTAATTTGTGCAGTAAACTGTTGATAAAAGTTCTCCAATGGGGAGTGAGCAGAGGGTGTCTAGCCTGTATTGTACCATGGGGATTCCGATCCTTCCACAAATATTGGTTGTGTAAATTTGTTGTTCCATCTCTTCCAAATGCTGTCTCATCCGTAAACAAGACTGAAGGGACGAACAGCGTATTGGTAATTTGTGCAGTAAAACTATTAGATAAAAGTTCTCCAATGGGGAGTGAGCAGAGGTGTCTAGCCTTTATTGTAATATGGGGATTCCGATCCTTCCACAAATATTGGTTGTGTAAATTTGTTATTCCATCTCTTCCAAATGTTGTCTCATCCGTAAACAAGACTGAAGGGACGAACAACGGATCAAAGATTTGTGCGATAAACCGTTTATAAAAGTTCTTCTGTGTTGTGTGATCGGAGGACAAAAGACCCTGTACACATTGCAAATGATACGGATACAGAAACCCCTCTTAAATTACCCTCCAGTGGGTATTATGAGATTCACGTCACTCTTGGACCGCTTGACGTCTGGTAATACCTGGATCGTCCCCGACATCCTGTAAAATGTGTTCGTCATGATCAGGCGTACGAGCTGATCTCGTTCTTCCTCGTGGTTGGCTTTCAAGAATAAACTGAATGGCGGTTAGGAACAGACTAGCAGACACCTTGAAGGTCATTGGACGCTGGGAAAGACCAGATGATCTCACCGGGTCAGCAACCCAGAGTTCATTAGACAATTACTATAAAGTGAAATAAAAGTAAATGTCTTCAGGATTCACTGAAAGAGAGGAAGGATGATGAATCCAAACGGAATAATTGGCAACGAACCCAGAATGAAAAACAAACCATGAATTTAGAAAAGTGCACGGACTTCCCATGTGTTTGTGATCGGAAATTCAGGTCCCAAAAGAGAGTTAAGATTCACCTTACAAAAATGAGTTGTGCTTCTCTGAAAACGGTTAAGGAGCAGCGTCTGAAAACCAATGCCAGGATGCATACCAGAGTGCTGAGGATGTCCAAGCTGTTGAATCGAAGGATGGGACGCAACCCAAATTGCCAAGAATCAAATTTCCACCAGCGTCCGACTCGGAAGCATGGCGTATGCTAGAAAGCATCATTAGCAAAATATTACGTAAATAGCTTGGAAAAAAGAAATATCACGAATGTTTGAATGAAAGTAGTAAAATAATCTACAGGGTTTGTAAGGAAATCTACGGCGTGAAAGAGGAAAATGATAAGCCACCACCCAAAAAGAACTGACGTCAAAGGTTAATGCAGGATTTGAGAAACAAACAAAAAAAAAAAAAAACATATCGAAAACGGCACATCCGTTTCGCAAATTCTGACGATAAAGAAACTTTGCTTAGAATCTAGCAGGACCTTAAAGAGAAACACAACGCTCTTAGCAGAGCGGAATATCTAAGGAAGACGCGTGAAACGAAAGAAAGACCAAGAGTTTTTCCTCCAGGAAACTTACAAATATGCGAGGAATATATTTGATCAACCAAGATCAGGTGTGCTTAAAATAGAGAAAAGTATTCCGGAGGAACATTTAAGAGATATGTACCCTGATCCTAAACGACATATTCCTCTAGGATCATAATAGCAACTTGTTTTGGCCAGCCGTTTCTAAAGTGAAGTTTGACGTGAAACGATCCACACGCGAAAACATAAAACGCATAGTCGACAAAAATAGGAATAAATCTACACCTGTCCCTAACGGAAGACCTTTCCTTCTATACAAAACATGTCCTACACATCCTAAATGATTACATACTAACTTAAAGTTAGCATGGAAAAATTACCATATCAGCCGACAGTGGATGATAGCTGACTAGCAGTATAGCCCGGCGTTGCTCGGGTGTAATGAAAGCTTTAAAACTAATAAATGGTCCTGAAGCTCAGACTCTTTGGATCTTGATACGAAAGACTAA
Source organism: Ascarosepion bandense (assembly GCA_037127315.1). Classification (NCBI taxonomy): domain Eukaryota; kingdom Metazoa; phylum Mollusca; class Cephalopoda; order Sepiida; family Sepiidae; genus Ascarosepion; species Ascarosepion bandense. The sequence goes on from JBBBDQ010000837.1 coordinate 1,298,128, forward strand.
AAAGCAATAGTTGTTTCCAGTTAAAGCGAAACCGTAGACTGAAAGAAAAATGAATCGATGTAAGTCAAATTTTCATTTCCTGCTATCGATATCAAATAAGTTCTTTTCGTCGTAAACTGAATTTTGAAAGGATAAATAAGTTCTCTGAGTAAATGGTATCATGGCTGAGACTAAGAACTACAATTATACCTACTTAGAGCCAAACCCGAAGCAAAAACTAAAATATAAGAGCTGAAAAAAAATACAGACATACAGGAAGATAAACAGACACGCACACAAACATCTTGCCTTATATATATATATATATATATTATCGATTTTCTGCACTATTGTAAGAACTGCAACATTGAAATTTCTGAATATCGTTTCTTATGTCTTTGTCTATGAGTGTATCAAATTTGATTCAAATCGGACCATTCCTTCTGTAACCAGATTTTTTCGATTATTGATTTTCAGTATTTATCGGGGGTAACTTGACACGATACCTAGCTAAGAACACTTGCAGACGCTTATAGTACAACTGTGTAATTTTTCAAGAAAATTGGTTCAGCCGTTTCGGAGTCTATAGGTAACGGATATACACACACACACAGACAAAGTTCCATTTATAAATAAGTTTAGATGGGGTATACATACCCTAAGAAAAGAAAGGGAGATCTCAGTTTTTCATACAACGTTTTAGTAAAACGATCCTCCATTTTGGAACCACTCACCGGTACAACATTACCACCACCTGTAAATTGGTTGATTATCAATTTTTTATTTTTTACCTTTTTTCAGTGCAATCTTATTGATTAAACCCTAATCTTTCTGATTACCAAAAAAAAAAAATTGTAAAAATTTCAACAATTGGTGGTGGGGGGGGGGGCTCAGTTTTTCATACAACGCCATAGTAAATCGATCCTGTGCAATTAATTTTTTTGCTTGCGCTTATTCAACGACTGAATCCTTTGCGAAATCTTTGAATAAAGCCATTCTTGGAGTTTCCGGGGAAGATGCCATCGCAAGAACTAAAGAAAACTTGAAAACGACAAAAACAAGAGCAACAACTCGTCCTTCCCCCCCCAAAAAAACAAAGCGACTCCAACACGAGTGGTTCTAAAATGGAGGATCGATTTGCTATAACGTTGAATGAGAAATTGAGCACCCCCTAAAATTGTTTAAATATTGAAATTTTTTCAAATTCCTTTTGATAATCGGAAACTTTATGTAATAATCGATAAGACTGCGCTGAAAAAAGTAAAAAAAAAAGAAAAACAACAAATTTAAAGGTGGTGGTGGTCTCCTTCAGGTCCGCCAAAGCATTAAATCCTATATTAAAAACGGGGAGAAAGTGGAAGGTCAGAGAGACGATAACAAGTTCTAAAGACAATCTGACTTTCAATGACGTCATCGAATGCACTCAAGCAGGGAAACAAAAGTTAGAACTAAATGAAAGGCAATGGTGGTCGAAAACTTTTGGTAAAGATCGCCGAGACATGATCATCCAAAATGTAAAGAACGAAGAAGATAACAAACACTCGTAAAAGAAGTACAATAATCCTAACAAGGCCTATGGACAAACTGGGAGGAGGCTCTGCAGAAATCTGTTACTTGGAAGGTCATTTGGCAGATGGCTCCACTCAGGTTGAGTTCTTTAATACGTTCCACATATGACCTGCCATTATCTAAGAACAATCTCGTTAAATGGAAGAAAGAGAGCCATCCTACTTGTCCCCTGTGTAAGGGAAATCCACAAACATTACAACATGTTCTTAGTTCCAGTAAAACAGCTCTTGTCAATGGAAGATATACATTTATTTTTAAATCGTATCACCCCGAGCAAGGCGGTAACGCCACTGATGTGCAGGGGGCTACGTAATAGTGAAAAGATTAGAAAAGAGAAAGCCGGAAACCACATCCTAAACAGGGAACAAGGGATGAGTCTCTTAACCTGTTCAATAGACGTGGGTGGAGTGTGAGCCGGGCGATAGATAGATCTATCTACTCCAATTGAAAAAAAAAGTGAGATGATTGGAAAGAGAAAGCCGGAAACCACATCCTAAACAGGGAACAAGGGATGAGCCTCTTAACCTGTTCAATAGACGTGGGTGGAGTGTGGACCGGGCGATAGATAGATCTATCTACTCCAATTGAAAAAAAAAATGGAGGCACAATAGTGTTTCGAATGAGCTGGTCAAAATTATAAGGAAATGTGTGAAGTCTGAGTCATCTAATTCAACCCGGAAATTTGTTGCAGTGATAAAAAGATATGTCGGTTCAAAGCAAACAATCAAATATCAAGCTATACCCGGAAAAATCTTCTTAGTTCTGGTGGCATTTAGGAGGTATCTGCAGACGTTCCTGTTTTGCATAATGATTACCCCAAAATAATATCAAGTAAAGGTTTGCGACCAGATATTGTTCTTCTATCAAGGGCGAACTATAAAATCATTCTGGTTGAATTAACAGTACCATATGAAAGCCACGTTTAGAAAACTAATAAATATGAAAATCTAAAATCAGAGCTAATAAAAGAGGGGTATAATGTAATTATTAGAGCAGTGGAAATTTGAGCAAGGGGTTTCGTTGCAGGCACTCTGTACCAATCTCTGAACCAAATTAGAATTAAAGGGCGTAATAGGGCCAAAAGTATAAACGTCTAATAAAAGTAACTTAAAATAGTTCTATGTGGATATGTAAAAAAAAAGAAATATTTCGTGGAGTGTTTCAGTGAACATGACGGCATAACATGACTGATCGTGAATGCGTAATGAGGTTCACGTTGCTTTCGCAGAACGCGAGGTTTGCCGTTTTTCGAAGTTTTTCGTAAATCTAATTTGCCGTTAGACATTTGAACTAGTATAACTAAAATACACTTGTATATCGTTATAATGAGGCCCCATATCAATGAAGGGTGGGGCGGTGTGCAAGTGAAACCATTGATAGAAAGGCCCCGAAACGGTGCACATTCTCTCCCGATGACCCTAAATTTAAATATAAATTCGAGAAAAACACATTAAAAGAAATTCAATGAAATCATATGCCGTAGAGAAGCTCGGTGGAAATGTCATTGGCATGAGGAGCATTACACATTCAGCTCGCTTCAAGTGAGTTTCAATTACTTTCCAGTAATTTCCTTATTTGAACATTGAACCATAGGACATATATAAATATTATATTTAAATATAAATTCGAGAGGAAGACATTAAAAAAAATTCAATGAAATCATATTCCGTAGAGAAGCTCGATGGGAATGTTATTGGCAGGAGGAACATAACACATTCAGATCGTTTCAGGTGAGTTTCAATTACTTTCTAGTAATTTCCTTTTTTTTTTGGGGGGGGGGGGTGCCACGGCTCCTGTCTCGGCAAGGCGACCATAAACAGCAGTAAAAGTTGGAGGACTCGACTGCTTTTCGGTCTCGAGATTTCACCAGTGCAGACTTGCGTTTATTCCAATTACAAATCCTATCTGCCTGCTCACGATATAAATATTCCGCCATTGTTAAACGGAACATATGACTAGCCACAAATTTTTTTTTTTTTTTACTCATCTCACCCCAAGCAAGGCATTCCACTGCCACTATTGCGCATGGGGCTACATAGGGGAACGTAAAGAGAAGGAGTGGATAGACATAGGGAATGTCAGGAGAAAGGTGACAAATGAGTAAGGATAGCGAGGATGAGGGTTGGACAGATGGGAAGAGTGCTTGATAGAATAGGAACAGGTTAGTGTGTTAGGAGGTGTCTATTGACCTTACATTTAAACTCCTGGAGATTGTAACCGTCGGGGAAGCAATCGTTTGGAAGAGAATTCCACAGTCGGGAAGTGCGAGGAAAGAAACTGTTGGAGTAGAAGTTACGGCTGCATTTTATCGGTTTCACTGTAAAAGGGTGGGATCTAGTTGCTAATCTAGTATCTCGTACAAATTCGTATTTAGGGGGCACCAGTGATCTAAGTTCATCGGAGCAGAAGCCGTGAAAGTATTTATAGAAGAGACACAGGGAAGCCACGTCTCGCCGGTGGGAGAGAGACTGCAGGCGGTCTGCCAAGTCGGTATCTATCACATTACAGACCCTCCTCTGAACCTTATCGAGAAGCCCGAGGAGAACAGCAGGGGCACCCGACCAGATATGGCAGCAGTATTCAATGCACGGGCGGATGGTAGATTTGTAAATGTGCAGGATAGATTTAGACGGAAAAAACTTCCGGGCCCTACACAGAGAACCGACTTTCATAGCAGCGGATTTAGCAATGGATTCGATATAGTCATTCCATTTGAGGTCCGCTGAAAGTGTGAGACCAAGGAGGCGTAGTGTTTTACTCTCTGGGAGGCAAGCCTGGTCCATGCTAATGGGAGGTAGGTGAGATTGTCGATGATGGTTAATTGACAGTAGCTTCGTTTTAGAAGCATTAAAATTTACTAGCCATTTCTTACCCCAGTCCAATATGGATTGGAGGTCTTTTTCAATCTCGGCTGCGAGTTTAGCTTTGACGCCTACACCAGATTTTTGTTGGAGGCGAGAGTAAACTGTGGTGTCATCGGCGTACAAACCTATTTGGGTTCTTATGGAATCAGGGAGATCATTAATATATATCAGGAAGAGTGTAGGACCTAAGATGGAGCCTTGGGGGACACCTGCGTTTGTATGGTAGTTCTGAGAGGCATGTCCGTTTAATACCACTTTCAGTGTGCGGTTAGAGAGGAATGACTGGATTAGTTCAAACAAATGTCCAGTTATACCATAGCTCCGCAGTTTACATAGAAGGCCAGCATGCCAAACTCTGTCGAACGCCTTAGATATATCCAATGCAACGGTTCGAGCTTCGCCATTCCTGTCGAGTGCCTGGTATATGTACTCGGTGATGGTCGTTAGCATATCAGCAGTAGACCTGGTGAAGCGGAAACCATATTGCTTGTCCGAGAGGAGCCTGTGTGCTGTGAGATGCTGAACCACCTCGGCGTTGATAATGGCTTCGAACACTTTGCCAAAGATCGGAAGAAGGCTGATAGGGCGGTAATTTGCAGAGTCAGAGGGTTCTCCAGTGTTTTTAAATATAGGAACTATAGAGGAAGATTTCCAACAAGCAGGAAAGCAGGAAGCAGATAGGCAGAGGTTGTAGAGCTTAGAAAGGATAGAGGAGAGTTCAGGGACACATTTCTTTAAGACTATGGTTGGGATTCCGTCACCACCGCTCGCTTTGTGAGGGTTAAGTTTTAAGATTATCTTAGAGACAAGCGAAGGTGTAATGTGGACATCATTCAGTTGTGCCTCGGTTCTAGGTGAGAAGTCGGGTGTAAAAACTCCAGATGAGTCCAGACTCGAATTGTTCGAGAATCTGCGGGCAAAGCATTCAGCCTTATCTGCTGGGGAGGTGAGGACCTCAAATTTGTTGATTAGCGGGGGTATTGTGGACTTGCTCTTGTTAAGTACTCTTTTACAGAGTCGCCAGTAGTCTTTAGAGCCGAATTTAGAGCATGCTATGCGTTGCTTCATTCTGGCAGCAAACAACATCTTAGCTTCGTTAAGTATCCTTTTACACTTATTACGAGCTGAAGTGAAAAGGCGCCTGTTTTGTTCCGACGCATAGTTACGATAGAGTCGGAAGAAATGATTCCGGTGGGCAATGGCAGCCGAGCAAGCGGGTGAGAACCATGGAGACGAATGAGATTTAAGCTGGAATTTCCTAGCAGGGATGAAGGCATCGATGCCAGCCTTAACCCAGGAGGAGACCTCGGATGCACATTCTTCGATGGGAAGACTAAAGACGTTGTTCCAAGGGATGTCACAGAGGAAGTCTCGGAACGAATCCCAGTCTGCTCTTTGATAGCAGTAGGATATTCTACTTGTCTGTGTTTCATGGGTCGGGCGGGAGTGGAGTGAAATATTGACGGACACTACAGTGTGGTCAGAGTTTCCAAGTGGGCAGAGTTGTCTGGTAGTGCAAGAGTCTGAGATGGAAGTGAAGCAGAGGTCTAGAAGTGAGTCCCTTCCGTTAGGGTTGTCGGAGAAACGCGTGGGGAAGTCCACTACTTGCGTAAGGGATTGGGTGATTGAAAAGTTCATGGTGTGGACACCAGCAGCGTCAGTGACAGCGTTCTTCAGCCACTTGGTGTGGTGGGCGTTAAAGTCACCAAACACGAATACATGGGAAGAGGGATGGGTAGAAATGGCTTTGTCAATATTGTCAGAAATGATGTCAAGTAACGAACAGTCAGGGGAGGAAGGAGAGCGGTAGAGAAAGAAGAGATAGCTAATCGAGCTCAGAAGTGAGAGGCGGAAGCACATGAAAGAATGATCTGGGGATTCTAAAGATGACACCCTAGCTAAAGGAAGGTGTTCGCTGACAGACACCAAGCCCATGCATATGAACATTGGAGTCCTTCCTGAAGAGGGGAAGGTAGCCAGGAACGCAGAACTCAGATGAGGGGATAAAAGGGTTAAGATTAGTTTCACATAGGGCTAATATATCAGGTGAGTTATGGAGGAAAGAATCTACGCTGGGGAAGTTGGTGCGGATGCCGCGTATGTTAGTGAAAGAGATGCAGACAGGTTTGGGCGTTTTCAAATGAGCTGGTTTAGTTTTGTTATTATGTTTGCTTTTTTCCATAGTAATTCAGTTAAGGAGTGGTCTTAGAATAGAATCAGTCGGTCAATCATTTGCAACTTGTGAAGGATGGAAACTGGCGCGGCCTACAACATAATGTGGCCTCGGGGTTGCCCACTGAACGTTCATGCAGGGACGCCCGTCCATGCGCGATATGGCACTACAAGAACCCCGGTATTATTCAACTGTTGATCAGAGCAGCCTATCAAGACGCTACGCAAGAGTTCGGGCTCCTAACTACCAGTCGGAAGCAGCAACCAGGAAACTGCCAACCCGGTACCCTCAGAATGTAAAGACGTTGCCACCATACTACGTAACTGCAAAGAGCTTCCAGCTGAACTAACACCAAGACCAGAGAAAGGGGATGAACCGGGAACCCCTTCCTAAACAAGAAACAAGGTGATCACCTCTAAACTCATTCAAAAGAAGGGGGTGGAGTGTGAGACCGGGCGATAGTAGAAACTATCTACTCCAATTAAAAAAAAAAGAAAAAAAAAAAGAAACAAAGAAAAAGTGACTGAGGTTTACAAAGTTTTAACTAAGGAAAAGTCAAAAATACCCTTGAATAGCAAAATTATTTACACAAATTAAGTGACGAAAAAAAAAATCAAAGACGACCAAAAGACGAAAAAAAATAAAATAAAATAATTTCCAAGAAATTTCACAAAAACAGACTGAAAAATGGACTGAATCCCGGTTGACTTACCACAAGCAGCTAACACTGTAAAGTTGATTTAATTCAATTTCTGAAGACAAAAATAGAAATTAAACCGTTTTTTACAGAATATAGTCGAGTTATATGTTAAATGTACACGAACGACAAATGTAACTTATCTGCCTGCTCATGATATGAATATCCTGCCATTGTTAAACGGAACACTTCTCATTTAACTACTACACACGTTCAACTTTGAAGATAGACAAGCCCCAAATGTACACGAATGACAAATCTAACCTCGTCTATATGCGACACAGCACCATCTACGTAAATTTTCATTAAACTTAACTTGTTACGTGTTATAAGTTGTAACAAAAGAAAAAAAATGATTAAAAAACTCAAAGCTAAATCACAGACAAATATTTAATTTACAAAAAACACACAAAAAATATTTACAAAATATCAATTTTTGCATTCAAATAGAAAACATAACATTTACTGCTGCCAGGCGAAGTGTTACGAGGAGAGAAGGGGAAGGTAAGGAGTCAAATATTATTATCCAGTTAAGCTAGCGAAGTATTTAAGTGCTATACTTTTTGGAAATCCTCAAAAGTGTACGTAAAAAAATATTTTTTTGTTTGGTCAATGAAAAAGTAAAAAAATTTTATTTCTTTCATTTTCTGCATAAGATTGTGTTACAGCAACTGAGGTAAATTATAAAGTTCTTTGTGTGCCGTGCGTGTTAAGATTCTTGTGCCAACTGTAATAATTTGTACAAGTGTTATTTAAAGAAATAAAATGGCATCTACTTGTGACTTGCAATTAGTGCGGGTGTGTGAGAAAATTGCTTGATATTGAAGAGCGCGAACCCCGCAATAGCATGCTGCTATTAAGGGCAGCTGTGAACTTCCTTCCTTTATGTTCTCTGGTTCTGCTGCAATTATCTGTGGGTGTGCCACGTGTCTGCTATCTATACATCCCGTAAACGAGCGGGAAAGCAAGATTATCGCGTGATTGTCGCGTTTGTATATGTACAATGAGTGAATGTAGTTGTGTGGAAATACGTGATCATATATCCATTTAGTTCCATGAGGTTCTCTTTCAGGTTTTAGTTTGTCGGCAACTTTTAGTAGAGATTCTTTCGGCTAGATATTCAAATCCTGAATCGGGCCGGAGTTGATAATGTCAGCAAATCCTTTTGACAACTAACTATTCTCTTCCCAAAATCTACTTTCACAGGAGCTAACTCCTAATTTGCATATTTCTCGAATCATTTGGAATTATCTAGGTCATTCCCGAATTTTCTGGAATGATCTAGAATCTTCCAAACGTTCCATTTCTAATTTTCCTATTTTTACAACTACTTCATGAATTAAAACTTTTTTGTAATAACAAGTAGGACTCAGTAGAATCCATTGCTATAACTTTTTTAGGCATTATTAATATTATTTTTATATAAATGCATCCTCGTAACAAACTCAAAAATGAAGGATTTACAGACGTATGTTTATGTGGACTTTTGTCTTTGATTTAATGTGATTAACCCGCCTCCAAATTTCGTAAAATGATTTTTAGCACACACACACACACACATACACACACACACACACAATTATTTATAGATCTATCTATCGCCCGGTTCACACTCCACCCACGTCTATTGAACAGGTGAAGAGGCTCATCCCTTGTTCCCTGTTTAGGATGTGGTTTCCGGTTTTCTCTTTTCCAATCTTTTCACTCTTTTCTTTTCTTTTCTTTTTTCAATTGGCGTAGATAGCTAAACTATCGCCCGGTTCACACTCCACCCACGTCTATTGAACAGGTGAAGAGGCTCATCCCTTGTTCCCCTGTTTAGGATGTGGTTTCCGGCTTTCTCTTTTCCAATCTTTTCACTCCTTTTTTTTTTTTTCAATTGGATTAGATCGACTAAACTATCGTCCGGTTCACACTCCACCCACGTCTATTGAACAGGTGAAGAGGCTCATCCCTTGTTCCCTGTTTAGGATGTGGTTTCCGGTTTTCTCTTTTCCAATCTTTTCACTCCTTTCTTTTTTTTTTTTTTCAATTGGATTAGATAGACTAAACTATCGTCCGGTTCACACTCCACCCACGTCTATTGAACAGGTGAAGAGGCTCATCCTTTGTTCCCTGTTTAGGATGTGTTTTCCGGCTTTCTCTTTTCCAATCTTTTCACTCTTTTTTTTTTCAATTGGAGTAGATAGACTAAACTATCGCCCGGTTCACACTCCATCCACGTCTATTGAACAGGTGTAGAGGCTCATCCCTTGTTCCCTATTTAGGATGTGGTTTCCGGCTTTCTCTTTTCCAATCTTTTCACTTTTTTTTTTTCTATTGGAGTAGATAGACTAACGTATCGGCCGGTTCATACTCCACCCATGTCTATTGAACATGTGGTTTCCGGCTTTCTGTTTTCCAATCTTGTCACTATTACGTAGTCCCCTGCACATCAGTGGCCTTACCGCCTTGCTCGGGGTGAGACGATTTAAAAAAAAAAAGTAAGGCAGTACTGCTACTGTTGCGCGGGGGGGTTACATAAGAGGAGAGTGATGAGAAAGAGGAAGAAGTTGCAGGGAGTGTCAAAGAAGGGGTAAGATAAGGATGTGAACACTGACGTGATGAGAGTAGGGTGGAAAGAGAGAAGATATTGTCAGTGTACGAAAGGGAAATCCACATGCGGGAAGTGAGAGAAAAGAAACTAAGGAGTAGAAGTTGCGGTTTCATTTGATTAGTTTAACTGTAAAAAGGTGGGACCTAACCGCTATTCTAGTAGCTCGGGCAAATTCATGCAGAGGTGGCGCCAGGAAGCTAAGCTTGCTGGAGCAGAAGCCGTGAAAATATTTGTAGAAGAGACAGAGGAAGGCTACATTATGTTGGTGAGAAAGTGACTGCAGTTGAGCCATCAGGTCGGAATCTATTACATTGCAGATTCTCTTTGGGATTTTGTCAAGAACACCGAGATGAATAGCAGGGCACCCGACCAGATGTAACACTAGTATTCAATATATATATATATATATATATATATATATATATAGGGATCAGTTTATTACTTCATAACAGTATAAAACTAATCCCCCACTTTATGCCCATAACTGGAGGTAAGTGACGGATATTAATCCGTATTAATTATTGGGGGATCATTTCATTACTTCATAACAATATAAAACTGATCTCCCACTTGATACCCAGTAGAAGCTTTAATCATTTTTTCAACTATTATATTCAGTCAGTCAGTTAAGTGTCATACGTGATACACGCTTTGGGCGATCATGTCTCTTTCGAGACATGACTGACTGGGCAGAAGATTTTCCCTCGGTAGGTTGCCATTGCTTTTTGCGGTAAACTGGTAGCCAGCCAAGTCTATAGATCCCAATCCGCCTTGTTATTTGACTCATAGCTAGAGGGGGAAAAGATGTACTATATTAGTACATTTTTCTAAGAGTATCCTATTATTTAACCCATAACTAGAGGGAAGAGACGCATTAATACCTTTCCCAAGGGTCTTTGTGCGTAAATAAATGCAAGGAATTCAAGTGGAATTCGAACTCGGCACCCCGATTTGTCGTTCCGAGTCGATATCCACTGCACCACAAATTTAATTTAAAAAGTATGTATATGTATATTTTTCCGTTCGCATCTCTATTTCAATTCAAAAAGAAATTTAATTTAATCGTGAAAAAAATTGGTAGAAAAGGAAACATTTTTAAAAAAAACCTTAATTTTATTTATTATCAAATATTTTCCGAATATAAAGAAAACTTCAATAAAATCTCATCATTATCCGGTTATTATCCAGTTTTTAGTGTTGAAAAAATAACGTTTATTTTCCGTGTCTTTATTATTATACTTTATACTTATACAACATTCGGATTATATTGTCAGCCTCGACTTGGAGTTGTCCGGAGTGAAACAGTCCGTGTATTGTTCCAGGATCTTATTTCCAACTTAGTCAAATTGTTTGTTTTTATATGTGAGCTTGTGTATACATTAAACGGAAGTCACTGACATACTACACAGACATACGCCTACACATAGCGTATACAGTCACCTATACACAGGCAATAATAATAATAATAATCTATCTATCTAAACTTATATATAAATGGAAAGTGTGTGTGTGTGTGTGTGTGTGTGTGTGTGTGTGTGTGTGTGTGCGTGTCCGTTACCTATAGACTCCGAAACGGTTGAACCGATTTTCTTGAAAATTTATACAGTTTTTTTTTTTTTTTTTTTTTTTTTTAATCATCTCACCCCAAGCAAGGCATTCCACTGCCACTATTGCGCATGGGGCTACATAGGGGAACGTAAAGAGAAGGAGTGGATAGACATAGATAGACATAGGGAATGTCAGGAGAAAGGTGACAGATGAGTAAGGATAGCGAGGATGAGGGTCGGGCAGATGGGAAGAGTGCTTGATAGAATGGGAGCAGGTTAGTGTGTTAGGAGGTGTGTATTGACCTTATTATTAGTTGTGCTATAAGCTTCTGCGAGTGTTCTCAGACAGGTTTTGTGTCGTGGTACCCCCGATAAAAATCGAAAATTGATAATCGAAAAAGGAGTGGTCCGATTTTAATCAAATTTGATACACTCATAGACAAAGACATAAGAAACGATATTCAGAAGTTTCAAGATTGCAGTTCTTACAATAGAGCAGAAAATCGATAATATATATAAAAGGCAAGATGTTTGTGTGTGTATTTGTTTATCTGCCTGTATGTCTGTATTTTTTTCAGCCCTTTTATTTTAGTTTTTGCTTCGGGTTTGGCTCTAAGTAGGTATAATTGTAGTTCTTAGTCTCAGCCATGATACGATTTACTCAGAGGACTTATTTAGCCTTCAAAATTCATTTTCCGACGAAAAAAAAACTTATTTGATATCGATACCAGGAAATGAAAATTTGACTTACATCCATTCATTTTTCTTTCAGTCTACGGTTTCACTTTAACTGGAAACAACTATTGCTTTTTAGTCTTTCGTGCCAACGTCCAAAGAGTCTGAGCTCCAGGACCATGGATTAGTTTTAAAGCTTTCATTACACCCGAGCAACGCCGGTCTATACTGCTAGTATTAAATAAACTACAATCAAAATAGTCCAGAAAATCGATAATATATATATATATAAAGGCAAGATGTTTGTGTGTGCGTGTCTGTTTATCTGTCTGTATGTCCTTTATACAAATCCACAATTTTTATCTGATTTTCACCAAACTTCACACAAATATTCTTTAGACTGAGTCTGATCTCCAGGACCATGGATTAGTTTTAAAGCTTTCATTACACCCGAGCAACGCCGGGCTACACTGCTAGTAATAATAATAAAAATACGGAAGTAAATATAATCCAGCCATGGAGTCTGATTTTAATAAAGAATCACTCAGGTGAAAAGGGACGTCCTCCTTTATGTCTGACTAAGCATTTAGAAAGAAAGAGTGACAATGGGATTTATAATATGAAAGAAGATGCTTTTTCATATTCCCGTGAATTAAACAAATTTGTTTTTTTCCGTCTCGAGTTCAGTTAATTTCTGGCCAATCAAAACGTTTCTCAATTTTGTTTCAGAATTGACGTACCAGGAACCTGAATTCAGAAACTATCTTTTCTTTTTTTAATTTTCTATTTAACATTTCGCCCCCAAGTAAAGCAATAAAGGCACTTAATCCGCTAAGAGGCAGACGGAACACGTGAACGACGACGAGGTTTTGGGAAGGACGGTCACAAGAAGGAAACCGATACTTAACATCAGGAAAAGACAGATTAAATTTTGGGGAAATGTAATAAGCCCCGGGATGTGCGTTGTGGTACAGTGGATATCAGCTCGGAACGAGAAGCCGGGGATCCGAGTTCGAATTCCAGTTGAATCCGTTGTATTCACTTACGCGCAAATACCCTTGGGAAAGGTATTAATCCGTCTCTTCCTTCCAGTTATGGGTTAAATAACAGGACAGATTGGGTTCTATAGGGTTCTATAGCCTTGGTCGGCAACCAGTCTACCGCAGAAAGCAATGGCAACCTACTGCGGGATAATCTTCTGCCCAGTCAGTTATGTCTCAAAAGAGACATGATCGCCCAAGCGTGTATCACGTATGGCACTTAACTAACTAATGAGCCCCGGCTCGGAATGAGAAATCTTGGAGCCGAGTTCGAATTCCAGTTGAACTCATTGCATTCACTTACGCGCAAATATGCTTGGGAAAAATATTAATCCGTCTCTTCCTTCCAGTTATGGGTTAAATAATAGGACAGATTGGGTTCTATAGCCTTGGCTGAAAACCAATCGACTTAGGAAAGCAATGCAACCTACTGCGGCTTCTACTTGACATAAAGTGGGGGATCGGTTTTATATTGTTATGAAGTAATAAAGTGATCCCCTACGAATTACTACTTAATAATATAGTACACCTTTCCCCCCCCCTCTAGCTATGAGTCAAATAACAAGGCGGATTGGGATCTATAGACTTGGCTGGCTACCAGTTTACCGCAAAAAGCAATGGCAACCTACCGAGGGAAAATCTTCTGCCCAGTCAGTCATGTCTCTTTCGAGACATGATCGCCCAAAGCGTGTATCACGTATGACACTTAACTGACTGACTGAATATAATAGTTGAAAAAATGATTAAAGCTTCTACTGGGTATCAAGTGGGAGATCAGTTTTATATTGTTATGAAGTAATGAAATGATCCCCCCAATAATTAATACTTAATAATATAATACATCTCTTTTCCCCTCAAATTATAGGATAGATTGAATTTTATAGCCTTGGCTAGCAACCAGTTTATCACAGAGAGCAATGACAACCTACTGAGGTATAATCTCCTGCCCAGTCAGTCATGTCTCTTTTTAGACATGATCGACCAAGCGTGTTTCACGTATGGCACTTAACTGACTGAATGAGGAAGGAGGGCTTGGAGAACTGGATGCTCAAGGGACGGATAGAGGGGAAGAAAGACAAGGTATAGAAACGCATACTTGATGGACTTAAGCAGATGGATTGCGGAGCGGGGATAGAAAGGTGTGGAGGGCCAACATCGCCTACGCCCTGAAGGTACATGGCACATAGAAGAAGAAGAAGAAGAAGAAGAAGAAATAAATCTGAAAGAGTCGCATGCATAATCAGTATTGAAACAGAGTGGATTCATACCCAATCAGAATTTGATAAACAAACTAGCAGTATAGCCCGGCGTTGCTCGGGTGTAATGAAAACTTTAAAACTAGTCTATGGTCCTGGAGCTCAGACTCTTTGGCCGTTGACACGAAAGACTAAAAAACAATAGTTGTTTCCAATTAAAGCGAAACCGTAGACTGAAAGAAAAACGAATGGATGTAAGTCAAATTTTGATTTCCTGGTATCGATATCAAATAAGTTTTTTCTTCGTAAACTGAATTTTGAAGGCTAAATAAGTCCTCTGAGTAAATGGTATCATGGCTGAGACTAAGAGCTACAATTATATCTACTTAGAGCCAAACCCGAAGCAAAAACTAAAATGAAAGGGCTAAAAAAATACAGACATACAGGCAGATAAACAGACACACACACACAGACATCTTGCCTTTTATCTATATTATCGATCTATATTATCGATTTTCTGCACTATTGTAAGAACTGCAACCTTGAAACTTCTGAATATCGTTTCTTATGTTTTTGTCTATGAGTGTATCAAATTTGATTAAAATCGGACCACTCCTTGTATAACCTGATTTTTTCGATTATCGATATTTATCGGGGGTACCTCAACACAAAACCTAGCTAAGAATACTCGCAGACGCTTATAGTACAACTGTGTAAATTTTCAAGAAAATCGGTTCAGCCGTTTCGGAGTCTATAGGTAACGGATATACACACACACACACACACACACACACACAGACATAGACACACACACACACACACAGACACACACAGAAAGTTCCATTTATAAATAAGTTTAGATTTAGATAGATTAGGTAAGAAATTATGATGTGGTTATAAACTGGGGTATCAATTCTGTATTGTAATCAATGGATAAATTGATCCCTCACTCTGTGGCCATGTTAGTTTCTATACATTTATATATTCTAGATTTATGGGTTTGAGTAGATAAATGGTGGAACGGGCATTGAGTGAAATAACAGGAGAAAGGGTATTAAGAGAGACAAGGGGCAGGAAGAAGTAGAGGGCTATCATCGTCTACGTCCTGAAGGCCACGGCATAAAGAAGAAAAAGAAGATGAAAGGAGTCACTGAGTGTGATAAAATCCAATCTAGAAATTCACTTAAATCTATCAAATCCAGCTATGGAAAATCACCGAGGAAAGTTCATCAGAACAATTACCATGAAAGTATTTATAAAATTCTAAGACTGCGATTTGTCCATCCGCCCGACCATCCGACTCACCCACTTAAATGACCCTACATTGACAGATCAACAAAGCAATTTTGGGGGAGAAGTACAAACAGGTAAGGGGTCACAAAGTACACTTGGTTTTACTAGGGGGCGTAGCTTAGTACAATTAATTTTCATTTATTTGTTTGGAAAAATGAAAAGTTTTATTATTTAACATACAAAATACACCCACTATTTTAAAAACAATTTAGTGAATAAAATAATAATTACTTATTTAATAAAAACACAATATTATTTTTTATATCTTTTCTTTAATTTCCTTTAATATAAATTTAATTCCCGTAAATTCTTTAATTTTCTTTAATATAAATTTAATTCCCGTAAAATATAATCGACGATAGTAGCACTGTATTTATAGGAAGATTTCGTTGGAAACAAAAAAAAAAAAAGAAAAAAGAGATTTCAGCAGTTGGATATTCTCCTATCTTCTTCTTCTATGTACGTTGCCCTTTCAGGACGTAGGCGATCATGGCCTTCCACATCTCCCTGTTCCTGGAGGCTCGAAACACTTTCTCCTGTTACACCACGCAACCCCCGTTCTGTCACCCACCTGCTCAGGCCCTTCAAATATCTTATCCGCTGCTTTCTCCTGTCTCTTTTCCCCTCTATCTGGCCTGTTAGTATCAGGTTCTCCAAGCCCTCTTTCCTCATTGCATGTCCCAGGAACTTTAGTTGTCTCTTTCTGAAGCTTAATATTATTTTTTTTTGTTTTCATCCTCTCCAAAACCACATCATTGCTCACATGCTCGGTCCGCAGCATCCTTCTGTAGAGCCACATTTAGCTGCTTCAAGTTTTCTCATCTTTGATGGTATTGTCCAGCATTTACTGCCATATTGAAGAACTGACATCACATAACAATCCAGTACTCTCCTCTTTGTTTATAGCGAAATTGTCCTGTTTCTTAATACTTTAATTAGCTTCTGGAATGGATCCTTGTGCTTTTGGATCTCAGGAATATAAATGTATAGAAACTGATGTGGCCACAAAGTGAGGGGTCAGTTTATATATTAATTGTAATATGGAACTGATCCCCCACTTTCTATCCAGTATGCTTTTGTATAACCACATTTCAGTTGCTTCAAGTTTTTCCTTCATCTTCGAAGATATTGTCCAATATTCACTGCCATATTGAAGGACTGACATCACATAGCAATCCAGTACTCTCTTCTTTGTTTCTAGTGAAATTGTCCTGTTTCTTAATACTTTACTCAACTTTTGGAATGCTTCTTTCGCCATGCGCCGGCTCTGTCAACGACTTTGTTGGTTAGTTCTTGCAGTTCACAATTACTGGCCACCATAAATATCGTGTGCAACACGCTGGTTGCAGAAAGGTCTATCACCAATAGAGACAGAAGTGTTGTGGTCGTGGAAGGTTTCCTGAATAATTCTCTTCGTAAACCGGTTGAAGAGTGTTGGAGAGAGTAGCCATTTCTGTCTAACAAAGAAATCAATATATTTGGTTAATCAAGAGAACTGCATTGGTGGCATTGATCTTAGAGAACCTGGATGAATTATATTAGCCCTGCTTCTATGTTGAATCCTCTGAGAAAGTGTCAGAAACCATCATGCCATAGCCGATAAAATAAGGTCATAGAGGGTTTTTTTTAATTAATTAATTAATTAATTAATTAATTAATACTTGGCTTTTAGAAAACTAGTCAACTGCAACTATGCAGACATGGAGTAGTGGATTGCGGCTCGGGTTGAGGAATCGGAGAGCCGAGTTCAAATTCCAGTCAAATTCATTGTATTCACTTACGTGCCAATACCCTTGGGAAAGGTATGAATCCATCTCTTCTTCCCCCTAGCTTTGATAAATAGTTAAGGATGGTAATACAGGTGTGACGACAGGTGCAAAGGTAGAGAGAAAGGAAAAGACATACAGGGTGATGTAGAAAGAACTAGAGTGAAGTGGTTAAGAGATGGGTATTGACATTGCATTTAAATTCCTGGAGGTTGTAGCCGTCAGGAAAGCAAGAATACGGAAGAGAGTTCCACGGGCGGGAAGTGCGAGAAAAGAAGCTGAAGGAGCAGAATTGTCGTCTGCATTTGGTTGATCTAACTGTGAATGGGTGGGAACCAGTTGCCAGTCCGGTTGCACGAGTAAACACCTGTTGCAGGGGCATCAGTGATTTAAGTTCACGGAGCAGAAGCCATGAAAGTATATATAGAACAGGCAGAGGGAGCCACATTCTGTCGGTGGGGAAGTGACTGGAGTCGAGCCGCCAAGTCGGTACCTATCACATTACTGATTCTCCTTTGGGGCCTGTCAAAAACACTGAGATGAACAGAGGGTGCGCCTGACCATATGTGACAGCAGTACTCCATGCACGAACGGATGGTTATGGATCAGAGATGTAAAATGTGATCCCGAGATCCGAAGACGTATTTGACTAGCAAAAGAGGTATCCCAAAAAATTAAGCTAAATATTGAGAAACAGAATTTTTTCATAACCATTTCACCCCAAGCAATGCGGTACTGACACTGGTGCATAAGGGGCCACATAAGAGGGGAGCGAAGGGTTACGTAAGTAGGGAGCCAATAGAAAAAGGAACAGGACACGGGGGTGTCAGAGAATGGGAAAGAGAAGGACGGGAACACAGGTGTGAAGAGAGCTGCGTGAGAGCAGAGTGGAAAGGGAGAAGAACAAGATACAATAGTTGTTAGGGAAAGGATGCAAATCAAGGAGTTAAGAGATGGCAATTGACGTTGCATTTAAACTCTTGTACATTGTAGCTATCAGGGAAACAAGTATACGGAAGGAAGTTCCACAAGTGAGAAGTGCGAGAAAAGAAACTATTAGAGTAGAAGTTGCGGTTACATTTTATTAGTTTCACTATTCTTGTCTTTTATATATATATATATATATATATATATATATATATATATTATCGATTTTCTGCACTATTGTAAGAACTGCAATTTTGAAACTTCTGAATATCGTTTCTTATGTCTTTGTCTATGAGTGTATCAATTTTGATTCAAATCGGACCACTTCTTCTATAACCCAATTTTTTTGATTATCGATTTTCGATATTTCTCGGGAGTACCGCGACACAAAACCTAGCTATGAAAACTCGCAGACGCTTATAGTACAACTGTATAAATTTTCAAGAAAATCGGTTCAGCCGTTTCGGAGTCTATAGGTAACGGACACACACACACACACACAGAGAGAGAGTTCCATTTATAAATAAGTTTAGATAGGAGAGGGTGATTAATTTTTTTTTGTAATCATTTCACCCCAAGCTACGCAGAAATGCCACTGCTGCGCAGAGGATTACATAAGAGCTGAGTGATGAGAAAGAGGAAGAAATTAATGTAGCGTCAGTGAATGGATAAGCAAAGGATAAAAACACTGGTGTGAAGAGAGCTGCGTGAGAGTAGAGTAGAAAAGGTGAAGAACATGATACAAGGTTTGTCAGGGAAAGGATGCGAGTATGAGCGAACGAATGAGAGGAAATGGCCTTATCTATATTGGACGAAACACTCAGGAGATGAAGGGAAGCAGCATAGAAAGAAAAGATATCTAATCGAGCTTAGTAGAGAGAGAGAGAGAGAGAGAGAGAGACGGGGATACATGGAGAAATGATCTGGAGATTCAAGAGAAATCCCCCTAGCTAGAGGGAGATGTTTGCTAACATAAACACCAATTCCATACATATGGGCATTGGAGTCCTTCCTAAAGAGGGAAAGGTAATCAAGAATATAGAAATCAGAGGAAGGAATAGAAGGGTCAAGGTTAGTTTCACAAGGGTTAAGATGTCAGCCAAGTTTACCGGACTGCTATGTGATAGTAACCTTGGCAATTAATGTTCGACAATTTCCCTAAAGATGAGGTAAAAACTAAAGGCATCAAAAAAGTAGTTATACCGACGGATACTGAGATTTCCATGCACAGAGCGACAAAGTCTAAATGATCAATAACAAAAGAAGGAAAATGTTCATTTGGCACTGATGAGAAAGGAGAGCTTGAAAAACATCCTCACGGAGTATATTGAAGGCAAGAAATATAGAGGAAGACGGCGAGAGCCACTTATCGTACAAGAAGAAGAAGATATGTAAATTACCATGACTTCTTGGGAAATATTAGTTAGTCAAATAAGTGTCTTACGTGATACCCATGCTTGAGTGATCATGTCTCGAAAATGATATGACTGAACAGAAGATTTTCCCGTACAAGGTTGCCATTAGTTTCTGTGGTAGACCGTTTGCCAACCAAGGCTATAAAACAAGCTGTACTGCTATTTAACCCATAGCTGGAGGGAGAAAAGATGGATTAATCCTTTTCCCAAGGGTATTTGCGCGTAAGTGAATGCAGCGAAAACAACAGGAATTCGAACTCTGCTCTCACGATTTCTCGTTTCGAACCGATATCCACCGCACCACGCACGCACATCTTTGGAAAAGATAAAAAAGTGAATTCCAATTGTCTATTCCGCAGTTTTGAATTCTGAGTTTTATTTTTCCCTGACTGCGACCCAAGGCAAGCGAATCCTCTGCTATTTAATCCATAGCTTGGGGTGTGGAGAAGAGATGAATTTGTGCCTTTCTCGCGTGTTTTTCTACAGAAGTGTCAACTGGCACAGATTTTTTATAAACCTATAATTAATACTTAATTGGTTCCTTAGAAACTATTAGACCGAATTTTTTTAGAAAACAATACACGATTTTTTTTCCTTGGAAACATAGGACTGGGCTTTTTATAAAACCAATAATTGATACTGGATTTTTTCCATGGAAACTATCAGAGCGGGTTTTTTAAAAACCCGTAATTAATTCCGGGTTTTTTCTTGGAAACTATTAGACCGAATTTTTTAGAAACCAATAGTTAATACTCGATTTTTTCCTTGGAAACTATAAGACCGGACTTTTTAGAAACCCATAATTAATGCCAGATTTTTTTCCTAAGAGACAATAAGACCGAATTTTTTAGAAATCTATAATTAATACGGGATTTTTTCCTTGGAAACAATAAACTGGGCTTTTTATCAATCAATAATTAATACGGAATATTTTCCTTGGAAACAATAAGACCGGTCTTTTTAGAAACCAATAATTAATACTGGATTTTTTTCCTAGGAAACAATAAGACTGGAATTTTTAGAAACCAATAATTAATATTTTATTTTTTCCTTAAAAACAGTCATACTGGGCTTTTTATAAACCAATGATTAATACAGGATATTTTCCTTGTAAACAATAAGACCGGGCTTTTTAGCAATCTATAATTAATGCTGGATTTTTTCTTTGGAAATTATAAGACCGAACTTTTTAGAAACCTATAATTTTATTTTTATATTCAACAATGAATTTTACGATGAACAATTGTTTTCTCTCTTTTTCTAATTTTTCACGTAATATAATCTCCGAGAGTCATTCAAGGTAGAAAGTTACAGAATAAGTGGGTGAAAATTGCAGATCATGAAGATTTGGGAGAAAAATAACGGTTGATTCTAAATTTGAAGAGCTTAAGATTCTAGTGAGCGAGAAAGCATCTTCTCAGGAGCTTTTCCACAAAGTAGTGGTACTCAGGATGATGCTGTCTGAGTGGAAATCCTTCTTGCTAATAGAATATCCATTCTTTTCCAGTTTATAGTGAGAGTCCGTTCTTGTGAATGGCAGTAGTTGTATATTGTTGCAGATTAACGGAATTTGGCCTCGTTGTAGATAGCCCACTATAAGTCATAAAATGATTATTAATCAAGAAAAGCAAATTGAGTTGAAAATTTAACATTTTATATATATACATATCAATTAAGGTTTTTACAATTAAAGTAACCCTTTACATATGGGTCCAACAGACGTTAAAATGTTTATGGCAATAAAATGCTGAAAAGAGAATTAATGCTTAGGTATGTGGGAGCGTTGTAAGTAAGGAATGTCTTTGATGTATTCGCTCCTTAGGTCAGTAAGTAGTTTAGAGACAGGGAAGAAGGAAGGAGAAGTAAGGCGACGAGCATAGTAAGCCACTTGACTTGGTCAAGGGAGATACTAATTATTCTCGACTCTCTCGGTCTGTCTGCCCGCGTCTGTCTGTCTGTCGATGCTTTCTGTATCGGCTTTTTGGATCGCAACAGATCATTTGGGAATTCACACTTGTATTTGATTCTGGGCTTCCCATTGGCTGATAAATAAAATTCGCGTAGGCTCGCGAACTGGAATTTAATATTTAATTAACTTTTATTTTTCAACCGGAACATCTGCGCGAATCCGGTTGCGCATCGACGACTTTTGGTCATTTGCTTTCTGGTCGTTAGAGTGCAAACATCCGGTCCCTCGCTTTTGCTCGGTCGGTATCACCACAAGAATATGAAGAAAAAGCAGATTATAGCACGACAGGAAGAATTTTCAATGGAAATATGGATAGAGAGGCAAGAGGCTCGCAATATTTTGTCCGTCGGAAAGTGGTGGTACGGTTGAATATAATCCACCACCCACAAGGCTACGTAGACGCTTTTGAACTTTATCAAGACAGGAATATGAGAATTGAGCAGCTCCAGCCTAAATATGTCAACAGTTCTTTTTTTTCTTTCTTAATCAGGCTTTTGTAAAGAGCACGCTCACACAAGTTATGAATTACTGTCTTATATTGGAGATCGCGTGAAGACAAATCTTTTTATTATTTCAATACTTTTATTTTAGGATTCATTTTACAGTCATATACACTACCGGACATAATCATTAGGCCACCCCGATTTTTTAAAAGAAATGATGTATTTCATACTACTTTTAGTATTTATTGCCAACTGGATAATTCTAAATGAAAATAGAATGGTTCTTTTGTTATTATTACTTTGAAAAATTTTACAAGGCAGATAGCCACAATTTACCGATCGCACCCTATATATATATATATATATATATATATATATATATATATATATATTATTTTATTAAAATACTTTAATCCAAACGGAAAAGTAGGAAGGTAAATCCCCAAAACCTGATCCTAATTAATATTAAAATTTTTAATATTAAAAAATAATACAGGGGGAGAGCTCAATGTAATTAAAATTACAGAGCCAATATAAATTAAAATAAATTTTCAAAATTCAAAAATGTTGAATGAACATTTCAACATGAGGGATTTCATGTTGAAATGTTCATTCAACATTTTTGAATTTTGAAAATTTATTTTAATTTATATATACACTACCGGCCATAATTATAAGGCTACTCCAGTTTTTTTTTTTTTAAAGAAATGATGTATTTCATACTACTTTTAATATTTATTGCCAAGTGGATAATTCTAAATGAAAATAGAATGGTTCTTTTGTTATTATTACTTTGCAAACTTTTACAAGGCAAGGAAGCAAAGATGAACTCGTCCGAATCACCCTAAATTTTCTTCATTCTTTGATGGATGAAGCTGCAATATAGGTAATTATTAAATATTTATAAATTCATTTGATGCACATCTTATTGTGCAGTATTAAAAAAAAATAACCATTCTATTTTCATTTAGAATTATCCACTTGGCAATAAATGCTAAAAATAGTTATGAAATACATCATTTTTTTAACACTGGGGTAGCCTAATAATTATGACCGATAGTGTATGTTGGTATTTGCATGTTAACATCCCGAAATAATTTTCCTATAGGTTCTTACGAACCTTGAGGAAAGGACAAAAGATAAACGGGGTTAAAGAAGATGGCGATTGACGCTGCATTTAAATTTTTGAAGATTGTTGTTATCAGAGAAGCAAGTCAACAGAAGGGTGTTCCACTGGTAAGAAATGTGAGGAAAACAGTTCAGGTAGAAATGGCGGTTGTTAAATTGTCATAGCCTACTCATTATCTTTCTGTCGTTATTTGCTAAGATTACTTTGACACAAGGCCATAAGTCTGGGCTACCCAGTGAGAATCGACTTCACTTCTGAGTAGTAATGGCTTCCTAGACAATATTGTTAAGAATCAGCCAACGTTGAAACAGTCATATCTCTCTCTCTCTCTCTCTCTATATATATATATATATATATATATATATATATATATATATAAGAAAAATTAAGGCAGACACGTTATTTCATCGTAAATCGGATGTATAGGCCTATTTCAGGCGAACCATCATCAGCTTCCGTCTTTATTTTACAAAGGACTTTACACGAATGAGATTCACAAAGACCTAAAAATAAAACGAATAAAAATAACGGTCGCTCCCTTAAAAGAGAAAATTTAAGAAAAAAATACATCAGTTCGGCGAACACACACACATATTCATACATGCTGATATAATTATATATATATATTAATATACTTAATTACAATAAAGCAGCACTAATAATTACAGACTAAACATCCGAAAAAACAATGCTAACTAAACAGTAACTTAAAAAAGGAGGGAAAATTAGCCATAGCGCTGTTTGAACCTACGCAGAACTTGCTAAATTCTAAAACTGAAATTCTTAATAGATGTAAACATATAAAAAATTGCTTACTAAAATAGGGTTTTTTGGGGGATTTTTTTTGTTGTTGTTATTTTTTTTGTTTTTGTTTTTTTGTTTTGTTTTTTTAATAAAGGTTGTTTTACCCTAAATTTAATTTGGTTTATTCCTTTGAGCTCCATATATTTGCCGTTTTTAATCTAACTTGTTAGTCTTGCCCTGACGATCCGTTGTGTGAAACCGCGGTCAGTGGTGGCTCAATTTTAGATTTAGTGTACTATATATACTATATTGTTTAGCCTTGAAAAATATTGCGTCATCCGTGATTGCATAAGATTTTTATCACGGCCAGACACTATTGTCTCGACTGTCGATTAGTTGTCCTACGATCATTGTTTGCGATGGACGTTATTCCAAGGAAGCGAGCAATTATTCGAACGGTGTGCGAACACACTGGTAAGCCTTACAGAGAGATCGCGGATATTGTTGGTGTCAGTCTTTCAACTGTCAGTTGTGTCATCAAGACAAAGAAGCAAACTGGATCCATCCATCCAAATATAAAGAAAAATGCGGTCAGACGAGAAAACAACGCCAAGAGACGACTTATACGCGATCAAGGAAAGTGAGAAAGATCCTAAGAAGATATTCTTCGCTCGTTTTAATTATTTTGCACAAGGGTGTGTATGTATGTATGTATGTATGTATGTATGTGTGTGTGTGTGTGCGATCGTTAAATTGTCGTCACTTCATATTTTTAATTTGGGGTGTGCGCGTTGTTTGTTCTTTTATTTTTGTCGACTGCACAGTATAGTAGGGTCAGTTGGGCACCCTCTCTAAGAAAAAGAGCTCCCTGGCGCAATTCACTCCGGCAAAGATTTGGAAACGGCACGCTGTACTGCTTAGCAATCGCGCTAGAAGCTCCAATATGAACATTTCAGAGTGTTTATGTGTCAAACTGAGGCTAGTGCAGAGGATTCGGAAAGAGTTGTATGAGTCTAATGGTGATTACGAAGGTACAGCAGATCGGAAAATTCACTCTGGTCGAGAAAAGAACTCCTACATTTTATTGAATAAATTTAGTTTTTAGTATTTCAAGATGTTTTTGTGTAAGTTTGGTAAATATATCTGTTAAAATGAGATGTAAGTGTTATTTTAATTTTTTGTGTAATTTTGACGTCAATTTATCCATTGCATCATGTATATAAATGTGTATCTGAGTGTATATGTGTGTATATATATGTATATGTATGTATGAATAAATACACAAACCAACGCATAAACATTTATATGTGTGTACGTGTGCATATTATATATATATATATGCTGCAATTAAAGTCGGTAGATACACTATTTGGAAACAACAATCAAATGCGTATATATATATACACAACGACACACATATACATATATAATGTTAAACCCTATACGGTTCACATATAGTTATGTTTGTGTGGGCCCCGGTGGCCGAGTGCGTGCGTGTGTGTGTCAATGGGTGTACAAGTCTGTATCTGTGTCTGCGTTTGTCTGAGAGAAGTCACGAAGACAAATTTTCCTATCACTTCTACAAAAATACACCAATATACGCAGCCCTACATATATACAATATTTTTTTTAAAATTGATCAGTTTGTCTGACGATCGCCAGAGCGTGAAACACACGGTCACAAACTCACATCTATATAATTTAACTGATACTTTCTTTCCGATCTATCTATCTATCTATCTATCTATCTATCTATCTATCTATTTTTAATCTTTTTCTATCTATCTATCTATCTATCTATCTATCTATCTATCTATCTATCTATCTATCTATCTATCTATCTATCTATCTCAGTCTGTTCATATCTATCTATCTCAGTCTGTTCATATCTATCTATCTATCTATCTATCTATCTATCTATCTATCTATCTATCTATCTCAGTCTGTTCATATCTATCTATCTATCTATCTATCTATCTATCTATCTCAGTCTGTTCATATCTATCTATCTATCTATCTATCTATCTATCTATCTATCTATCTATCTCAGTCTGTTCATATCTATCTATCTATCTATCTATCTATCTATCTCAGTCAGTTCATATCTATCTATCTATCTATCTATCTCAGTCTGTTCATATCTATCTATCTATCTATCTATCTATCTAAGTCTATTTCTTTCTATCTATCTATCTATCTATCTATCTATCTATCTTAGTCTGTTTATATCTATCTATCTATCTATCTAAGTCTGTTCATATCTATCTATCTATCTATCTATCTATCTATCTATCTATCTCAGTCTCTTCATATCTAGTTCATATCTATCTATCTATCTATCTATCTATCTATCTATCTATCTATCTATCTCAGTCTCTTCATATCTAGTTCATATCTATCTATCTATCTATCTATCTATCTATCTCAGTCTGTTCATATCTATCTATCTATCTATCTGTCTGTCTGTCTATCTATCTATCTATCTATCTATCTATCTATCTATCTATCTATCTATCTAAGTCTATTTATTTCTATCTATCTATCTATCTATCTATCTCAGTCTGTTTATATCTATCTATCTATCTATCTATCTATCTATCTAAGTCTGTTCATATCTATCTATCTATCTATCTATCTAAGTCTGTTCTATATATCTATCTATCTATCTATCTATCTATCTATCTCAGTCTGTTTATATCTATCTATCTATCTATCTATCTATCTATCTATCCCAGTCTGTTCATAACTATCTATCTCAGTCTGTTTCTATCTATCTATCTATCTATCTATCTATCTATCTCAGTCTGTTTCTATCTATCTATCTATCTATCTATCTATCTCAGTCTGTTCATATCTATCTATCTATCTAAGTC
The DNA here is from genome assembly GCA_037127315.1 of Ascarosepion bandense. NCBI lineage: Eukaryota > Metazoa > Mollusca > Cephalopoda > Sepiida > Sepiidae > Ascarosepion > Ascarosepion bandense. The sequence continues at coordinate 1,325,023 of JBBBDQ010000837.1, forward strand.
TGTTCATATCTATCTATCTATCTAAGTCTGTTCATATCTATCTATCTATCTATCTATCTATCTATCTATCTATCTATCTATCTATCTCAGTCTGTTTATATCTATATATCTATCTATGTATCTATCTATCTCAGTCTGTTCATAACTATCTATCTATCTATCTATTTATCTATCTATCTATCACAGTCTGTTCATATCTATGTATCTATCTATCTATCTATCTATCTCAGTCTGTTCATAACTATCTATCTATCTATCTATCTCAGTCTGTTCATAACTATCTATCTATCTCAGTCTGTTTATATCTATATCTATCTATCTATCTATCTATCTATCTATCTCAGTCTGTTTCTATCTATCTATCTATCTATCTATCTCAGTCTGTTTCTATCTATCTATCTATCTATCTATCTATCTATCTATCTATCTATCTATCTCAGTCTGTTCATAACTATCTATCTATCTATCTATCTATCTATCTATCTATCTATCTATCTATCATATCTATTCATATCTATCTATCTATCTATCTATCTATCTATCTATCTATCTCAGTCTGTTCATAACTATCTATCTATCTATCTATCTATCTCAGTCTGTTCATAACTATCTATCTCAGTCTGTTTATATCTATCTATCTATCTAGCTAGCTAGCTAGCTAGCTATCTAAGTCTATTTATTTCTATCTATCTAAGTCTATCTATCTATCTATCTATCTATCTATCTATCTATCTATCTCATCTATCTATCTATCTATCTATCTATCTATCTATCTATCTCAGTCTGTTCATATCTATCTATCTCAGTCTGTTCATATCTATCTATCTCAGTCTGTTCATATCTATCTCTCTATCTATGTATCTATCTATCTCAGTCTGTTCATATCTATCTATCTATCTATCTATCTATCTATCTATCTATCTATCTATCTATCTCAGTCTGTTCATAACTATCTATCTATCTATCTATCTATCTATCTATCTCAGTCTGTTCATAACTATCTATCTATCTATCTATCTCAGTCTGTTCATAACTATCTATCTATCTATCTATCTCAGTCTGTTCATAACTATCTATCTATCTATCTATCTCAGTCTGTTCATAACTATCTATCTATCTATCTATCTATCTATCTATCTATCTATCTATCACAGTCTGTTCATATCTATCTATCTATCTATCTATCTATCTCAGTCTGTTCATAACTATCTATCTATCTCAGTCTGTTTATATCTATCTATCTAGCTAGCTAGCTAGCTAGCTAAGTCTATTTATTTCTATCTATCTATGTAAGTCTATTTATTTCTATCTATCTATCTATCTATCTATCTATCTATCTATCTATCAGTTTTTCCTTCCATGGATTTGTGTATGAAATACGTTTTGTTTTTTTTATGTTCGTAATAATTATAAATGCGTCGAGAATTGTCTCAGGAAGACATTTTCATTCACCAGCCCGAGAATAAATTCACATCCTGAAGGAAGGCCTAAAAATAGATCTGCCCTGCCGTAGGCCACTGCCTTTGTGATGTCACTTCTCCACTCGCTAAAAAAATGCCAATAAACAAAAAACGAGGTATGCGGATTTTCCGATCGCATTCCATTTTTACGCCAGTTGTTCACACATCTTCGCCACTTTTTAGCCGCTTCGAGTCTCTCAACAACATCGATGATTCCAGTGAAGCACAGATATTTGAATTTTACCGGCTATATTTTTATCTGTCATTAAGAAAATGGGTTTTAGTCACGATTTTAATTTCAAAGCAACCGACGCTCTTATAATTTCGTTAGTTTTCAACTTTGGTTGCATTTGCTTTTTATTAATTTTCAAATTTTTTAATACATGTCAGAATCACAATGACAAACATAAAACGATGGAAATTAAAAAATTTAAGGGAAGTCAACAAGAAACTCTACAGAAACAACGTGTGTTAATTACAACGACGTAAGTATTCACTTTTTTTTTTTAATTATTTCAAAGACTAAGTCTTTCATACCGATATTTTTTCTTTGTCTGGAATCGATTATTTAAATATATGTATTTTTTAAACCCATGTTATATTTTTTTAATTATTTTTACATGTTTATTGGTAAATTTTTGATTTGTTCCCCGAAGCCCTTTACCCCTTCAAATCTTTCCAAAACATCCCTATTTCCGTGCAAATCTATATGCTGAACTCAAATCGGTAATTGTTTATTGAAGAAACCTACCTTTTTTCATGTTATCGAGCAGAAAAATATGGAACTTCTTTTCGCTGTTTATCTCACCCCCTAACCACGGTTCAAAAATGTGATTCACTGCAGATTGACTTCACGCGTAGTTTTCCGATTTTTCGGTCTTTTTACTTCCTTTTTGCAATTACTACGCAGAAAATGAGTTCCGAAACCAAACAAATCGCGAAGTAATTGCTCAAAGGGAGTAAATCGGCCGAAATAAGTATCCTACGCATCATGTCATTCAGCGGTGAATCAGATATGAGAACTGTGATAAGGGGTGAGATATAGTCCGATAAATCTATGGTCGATAACATGAAAAAAAGGTAGGTTTCTTCAATAAACAATTATCGATTTGAGTTCAGCAAATACATTTGCACGGAATTAAGGGTGTTTTGGAAAGATTTGAAGGGGTAACGGCCCTCGGGGAACAAAACAAACCTTTACCTTTTTATTTAGCTTTTACTAGATTTTAACTTAAAAAAATGATTGCTTTTTTACGGTTTATTAACTCTTACAACCAGAAAAATATTTTCAAATTTATTTTATTTTTTAGTTAGTAATTGTTTATCAGTTTTACTAATTAACCCATAACTGAGGGGAGAATTGGATTCATACCTAATCAGAATTTGATAAACAAACAATAAATTATGTGGAGTCAAAGTGTGTGTGTGTGGGGGGGGGGGGGTCAACTCTATATTACAAACTATATATATACTGATCTCTCACTTTGTGGCCACGGTAGTTTCTATACTTTTTTATTCCAGGGACTGCAAATATAAAAGACACCTCTGTTTTTGCATGGCATATCAACCCTTTGCGGGTTATTTAAAGCCAGAAAATATTTTTAGATTATAAGATTTCTTTTTTTAACATAGAAAAAAAAAACACTCACGTTTTCTCTGTAATTTCCAAAACAAGACATTGTGTTTGTCTAATTTTTTTTTAATTTGACAGTTTTCCGATTATCAAAAAAAATTTGGAAAAATTACAATATTTAAACCACTTTGAGGGGAGGGTCAGTTTCTCATACAACGTTATAATAAATCGATCCTCCATTTTCAATCCACTCGCGTAGGGGGTCGCTTTGTTTATGTTAATTTCGTTGTTTTTTTGTTTTTTTTGTTTTTTTTTCAGCGCAGTTCTATCGATTGTTACTTAAACTTTCCGATTTTCAAAAAACATTTTGAAAAATTACAATATTTAACAAATTTGTGGTGGGGGGTCAGTTTCTCATACAACGTTAAAGTAAATCGATCCTCCATTTTCAAATATATATAAAGTTGTATCAGCCCTTTGCGGGTTATTTAAAGCCAGAAAATATTTTTAGATTGTAAGATTTCTTTTTTTAGGGGGGTGCAAGATAATAATAGTTTAAGTGATACAAGCATTACTATTTAATCCATAACTGGGAGGAAGAAGAAATGGATTCATACCTTTCCTTTTCCAAAGAATATTTGCGCGTAATTAAATAAATAAAAAACAACAGATATTGAAACTCGGCTCTCTGTTTGACAATTCTCTACCATTATTCATTGCACCAACTGCACAAGCTTATACAGCACCTGATATTCAAAAGCGGTCACCCATCTAGGTACCAACCAGGCTCTACGTTGACTTAACTTCGGTGATCCCACGTACACGAACCGATGTTTCAACGTGCTGAATAAGGAAAGAGGGCTTGGAAAGACTGATGCTCACAAGACACGTTGAAGGCAAGGGGCAGAAGAAAATGCATAGCATTTAGTCACTAGTGAGCTTGAGTAAATGGATGAAAGAATAAAAAAATTGTGGAAATCCATGATCGCCAACGTCCTAAATGGCACATAGAATGAGGAGGAGGATGAGCTTGTGTAAATGGTTGGCGGTTTACGATAACAAAAACATTTAGGAGAGATAAAAATTTAAAAAGTTTAGGGGTGTCAAAGGCGATTGTGGAACTCTGAAAGCAAAGGAGCTACTTAGGGGCCGAGATTTTTTTGAAGAGGAGGGGGCAAACTCAAGGATCGTCTCCATACTACACCCCTATCGTACACAAAACTTAGGAATATGTTACTTCACTAAATTATTTTTCATTCATAGTAGTGAAGTTCTAATCTATTCTTGCCTTTTTTTCCCACTCTCAAGCTGTTGGAATACAGGAGAGGTTAAATCCAAAACAAAATCAAATGGTTAATTCTAGTGTCAATACTAGCAGAACAGTGTGATTTGTCTGCTCTGAATTTTGTCCTCTACAAAACTTTTTTGAAACACAAAAAACAAATGCGTGAAAAAAAAAAAAACATTATTTCTAACATCTTCCTTCAGATATGAAAATATGACTATTAAGTCTCTTTCCCTCCCTAACAGCCTAACATCATGTCTGTTTCTATCTAGTTGTTTGCTTTTCTTTCAAACTGGTCTCTGTATGTGTCTTTAAAAAGTTAAATGGCAAAAAAAAAAAAAAAAAAAGGCAGTGGGGGGAAAAATGCTGAAGATAAAATCTTAACAAAATCAGAGACTGATAAGTTTCATAAATTTTTGAAGTGAGGTAGGGCCAACCGAGAGGCCAACCAAAAGGGGAGGGGGGCTTTCTGTCTCCCCCCATAGAATCGTCAACCCGGGTGATAAAAAAAAGTTTTATGAAGAGCTACAAAGAACAAAAGAGTTGTGGAGAACCATGATCGCCTACACCTTGAAGGGACACGGTATATAAAGAAGAATTTAGATTCAGTTCGGCTATCCTTTAGGATGTGCGTTGTGGTGCAGTAGATATCGACTCAGA
>JBBBDQ010000837.1:1335000-1362584 GCA_037127315.1 Ascarosepion bandense
GTGTTTGTTTACAGCTTTTCCATAATGTTTGCACATTGCCCAATGTAAATATTGCCCAACTCTATCGTGGCGATTTTTATATTCATTTGGAGCAAGTACAGAACAGCCTGAAATTAGGTGATCTATTGTTTCTTGGTGTTTATCACAAAACCTGCATTTTGGATCCATATTATTATGCATAATATTTGCCTGAAAGTTTCTAGTGAAAAGACTTTGGTCTTGTGCTGCAAGAATAAAGCCTTCAGTTTCAGACTTTAATCCAGATGCACGTAACCATCGATGAGTATTAACTTTGTCAACATTGGATTTATTGGCACGTTCTGGATATTGGCCATGCAGAGGTTTATCTTGCCAGCGCTGTTTCATCTGTGCAAGAGCTTTATCTTTGGCTTTCATTTTCATATTTTTTGCAGCAATAGTTGGTTCTTGGCTTCTCTTTTGCTTTTCTACAGAATCTACTAACTGTAAATCTTGTTTGTATTTACTGCCTTCTTTTATTATTGAATATTTTTTCTTTCTTTCTTCATGTTGTCTTACTAATTGTATCATCCAATCCTTTGTTGTTTCTATGTATGTTAGTAAGCCAATAGTTGTTGTCTTATATGACAATTCCAGCTGAATAAGACCTATTATTATTATTATTATTATTATTATTTTAATTATTACTAAATATATGATAGAATGCACCAATATTTGTACTGGACAATGTGAAGACACCTTTTAAAAGATGTTAACAATCACTGGTATGAACATCACCCAGCACCAGTTACGGAAAAAGAAAACCTCACAATTCTATGGGATTACACTATCTTCATAAAGGAAGATTGAAACACATAGGCCAGACAATATTATCTAAAACCAAAAAGTAAAAACTTGCCTAAAAATTGTGCAGCGGATTGTGCAGCGGATTGTAACACAGCAACCAAGAAATTTGAAAAACTATCAACGTATAAAGAACTGGAAATTTAAATTGAAACAATGTGGAAATTGAAAACAAGAACAGCACCAGTCACAGTAAGTGCACTTGAAATGATAAGAAAGGAACACAACAAGACATTGAAAAAAAAACCTGGAAATTCCAGCTTAAGAAAAATACAGAAAATTGTTTTGATAAGAACAGCCCACAAACTAAGATGATGTTATGGGAGTTAGAAAAACAAATCAGGAAATGTAACCATAACAACACACCACGATCTTCCTTAGGTCATCCGCAGACTTGGTAGGTAGTGTAACCATAGCAGAAATTACCTCCTATACATATATTTACTTGAGCCACAAGATTAGCAACTAGGTACCACTCTTTTACTGTGAAACCAATAAATTGTAAACGCAAATTCTACTCCAGCAGGTTCTTTTCTCGCACTTCCCGCCTGTGGAATTCCCTTCCATTTACTTGCTTCCCCGACAGCTACAATCTCCAAGAATTTAAATGTAAATTCAATAGTCATCTCCTATCTCACTAACCTGCATCCTCTCTCTCATGCTCCTTTCTCCATCCACTCCACTCTCATCAGTATTCTCATCTTTCTGTTACCCACTTCCTGACACCCCTTGTAACCTGTCACTCTTTCTCATAACATTACTTATATGTAACCCTCTGCGCACCAGTAACAATAGAGTGCCTTACTTGAGGTGATATGATATGATAGATAGATAGATATGAACGGACAGAATTAGACAGACAGACAGACAGATAGATAGATAGATAGATAGAGAGAGAGAGAGAGACAGACAGACAGACGGACAGACGGACAGACAGGCAGACAGACAAACAGATAGATAGATAGATAGATAGATAGATAGATTGATAGCTACAATCTCCAAGAATTTAAATGTAAAATCAATAGTCATCTCCTATCTCACTAACCTGCATCCTCTCTCTCTTGCTCCTTTCTCCATCCACTCCACTCTCATCAGTATCCTCTTCCTTCTCTTACCCACTTAAGAGAATTAATGCTTAGGGATGTGGGGAGTGCTATGAGTAAGGAATCTTGAATTTTTGTCAAGGGAGATACTAATTGCTCTCTTCTCCTGGAGTTGGTCTGCCTGTAGATGCTTTCTGTATCCACTTTTTATATCTTCTTTTTTGATCACAGCAGATCACTTGGAATTTCATATTGTATTTGATTCTGGGCTTCCTATTGGCTGATAAATAAAATTCATCAGGAACTGGAAATTTAATATTTAATTAATTTTTAGTTTTCAACCAGAACATCTGGTCATTTGCTTTTTGGTCCTGAAAGTGCAAACATTCGCTTTTGCTCAGTATCATCACAACATCTGCCCTTTGTGCCTGAGTAAAAAGCTGCAGATTTTAAGGTTCCCTAAAAATGGTGAACTTTTGAACCATGAATTGACTTTTATGTAAACATTGAAAATATTTTTCGTTAAAATTTAATTCATCATAATGTATCATTTATAACTTGTGCTCCAATATAACTTAAAAATTAAAATATAATTTACTAAAATAAATGGTCCAAAAGATACTAGTTGGTTTTCTTAACTAGAATATATATTGGTAGATTAAAATTATTCAGTTCAAATTCCAACATAAAAAATTTCCTGTCTCTTGAAAAAAAAATCTTTAAAATTTAATTGTAATGTTTCATTGATAGCTTATGCTCAAATATAACTTTTAAATTATTTTACCAAAATAAATGATCTGCACAATACTTATTTTGTTTTTTAATCTATGATATACCTTAATTTATCATAATTATTAAAATCCTGAAGTTCAGGTTGCTGAAAAAGATTGCTGTCTGCCCATTTAAATAATGTCTGTTCCCACAATGTATCTTACCCAGACAAAATAATTCTATTTTAATTTGTAAAAAACTACAATATTTCATTTATAACTTATGCTCTAATATAACTTAAAAATTATTAATTACTTTACTAAAATAAAAGAACCACACAATACTTAATTAGTTTTCTTAACTATAATATAGTTTAATATACCATAATTATTTAATCCTAATTTTAACATAAACTTCCCAGCTCTTTTACTCAAGAACTAGTTTTAAATAAATCAAATCCAACTTGCTGTTAAAAATGATTTACCTATTAAAGTATTGTGTGGTTCCACTATGTACCTTGCTCAGACAAAATTTTTTTTTTTATTTTTTTTTTTTTTTTTTTTTTTTTTTAATCATATCACCCCAAGCAAGGCGATAACGCCACTGATGCACAGGGGGCTACGTAAGGGTAAAAAGAATGGAAAAGAGAAAGCCGGAAACCGCATCCTAAGCAGGAAACAAGGGGTGAGCCTCTTCACCTGTTCAATAGACGTGGGTGGAGTGTGAACCGGGCGATAGTTTAGTCTATCTACTCCAATCTTTAAAATTTAATTAATCGCAATGTTTCATTTATAACTTATACTTTAACATAAATTAAAAAAAATTAAAAATTATTTTAATAAAATAAATGACCCACACAATACTTAATTGTTGCCCTTAACAAAATATAATGAAGTATACCATAATTATTTCAGACCTAAACTTTACAGCCTCTTTACTCATAGACAGTAGCTTAAAAAATCTATTATTAAATAAAAAAATAAATAAATAAATAAAATCCAACCTCCTGTTAAAAATTATTGTTTACCCATTTTAAAAAATCTAAGGTCCCACTATGTATCTTATCTAAACAAAATTAAAAAAGTGATATGTCGAGAGATCCAAGCCATCCTGCCCCCTTTCGTAACCCAAAGATTAAATCTCCATGGTTATATAATTCTGATTTTTGATTGAACAATATTGACACACCTAAACTATCATTCCCTAATTTTCTAATTAACCATGAACTCATCTTATATTTTTAAAAATAAATAATTTTCACCATTTATTTTAAAATATCACCTGAAGAAGAACAGTACTGTTCTGAAACATGAAAATTTTTGTGTGGTGATATTATGCTTTTATAAAACATTGCAGAAAAAAATTAATATTTTGAAGTTTCAATACCAGAATATATTCCTAAATAAACGAACGGAGATCATAAGTATGTGTCGTCATAGAAATAAGTATAAATTACAATAATTATCCTATTCTTCCAATTAGTCACAATAATGTCTTATTTTAAAAATTTGGCTAAGCAGTTACTTCCCCACCACCTACCACTACTAACTCAAGGGTCAAACCACATCCCTCCCACTATCAAAAGAGAAATTACTACTAAAATTCCTATAGCTAAACCCTATAAAAGTCAATATCTCCCAACCCCTTCCTTTACTAGAGCAAACCTCTGGGCTTAGAAATTTTTTCTCATTCTTTGTTTATGGTTGGAAATGCATGTCTTAAAATGACATGTTGAAAATGGCTATTTTCCCCCACTAAGTTTTATCTGAAATTACAGATATATATATATATATATATATATATACAAAAGTGGACATTCAGGGCAACACCTTGAGGCGACAGTCTGTTTTATACTTGAACACAAACTTCAGACTATATTTACAGATATATATTAGAGCCGTTTGGTGTCTGTTGCACTTTAAATCAATCCACCGAAATTGGGGAGCATTTTTTTTTTTTTTATACATAATTGTATGTATGTGTACATACTTTCTGAACCAGACTCACACGCACACATATATAAGTATTAAAGTTTTTTCTTCTGTTAATGTATGTGAAGATGATGTGATATATATATATATATATATATATATATAAACGACGCGTTTCACTGATATCACCTGCACCATCTGGCTTCTTCAGATTAAAATGAAAGAAAGACAAAACTGTATGTAAAGAAAAATGCATTGGAATCTCTGAGAATAAGTGGAGGGCCATAAATCAAAATAGCTTCTTACATCCATGAGCAAATTGTATATAGACAAATGTACATATAAACAGTCAGTCATGTCTCTTTCGAGACATGATCGCCCAAAGCGTGTATCATGTATGGTACTTAACTGACAGACTGGATATAATAGTTGAAAAAAATTATTAAGGCTTCTACTGGGTATAAAGTGGGGGATCAGTTGTATATTGTTATGAAGTAATAAACTGATCCCCTGCTAATTACTACTTAATAATATAATACAACTCTTTCCCCTCTAGCTAGAGTCAAATAATAGGACAGATTGGGTTCTATAGCCTTGGCTGGCAACCAGTCTACTGCAGAAATGATGGCAACCTACTGCCGGATAATCTTCTGCTCAGGCACTTATTTATTTTCGTCTCCCAGCCTGAATATTCATGTTTTTTATTTTTATTTTTATTTTATTTTAATAAGATTTCTCAAATACCCAGGATGGTGGATGAAAATAAATAAATATATTGTTCAATAGAACAAAAATAAAGTACAATTAAAATGGACCGCCTACGCAAATTTAGGCATCCATTAAAAATAAAGTTTAGTCATAGATTCATTCCTTTCTGACCGCCATTTTGTTTTTAAATGAACAAAATGGCTGTCAGAAACATTAAAGAAGAGGAAGAAACACATATATTAATTTACCAGGGATAAACTAAAACTTTTATCCTCCTCTCCCTTTGAAGTTGATAAGCTCTAACACGAAAAAATATCTTAAGAAACTGCATCTCCTTCCCAAAAGTTCAAGGATTTTGAACAGATCACCCTTATTCGTTGCCAGAGTCAGTGCAAGTAGGGTCTCGTTCCCAACTACTGAATTTTATATATATATATATATATATATGCTTACATGTCACCTTTCTGATCAGAGTACAAGTAAACAACATTTCTTAGAAAAACATAGCAATGTAGGTAATATCAGACAGATTTTAGTCAGCAACACAATAATACTCACTCATGCACACAGTAAAAAGAACCTTCAGATATTGGAGGCCATCTACATTAAATCCAAACAACCCAAACTTAATAAAATCCCGTTTAAATCTGGTCATAACACATTACATTGCATTTAAATATATGGTTCTGTTATCATTTCGAGCTCTCACGTGGTGTGACGTCATAGAACAGCATTACAAATTTACGAATTGCGTTTGCTATTTTTGGGAACTGTTATTGTTGCTTAGCAAAGTTTTATGTTAACACAAGATAAAATCGTCGCTGATGGTGGATGTTTTTATGTTAACGTTCTTGTAACCTCTCTGAAGATGGCTCATGTGAGCCAAAAGCTTAGAACCAACTTAATAAAAAATTAACCAAAATGTTGAAGAATTTTTGTTTTTATTTTCACCTAAAATTAAAGCCAAAATACGATGTTTAAAACGGCTCATGATTAAACATAATAGACATTCATTGTCTCTGATATTTAACAGTATATGTTTAGAAAATTATTTGCTGCCTCGATACACTCGACTTGGTGTAATGTTTAGCAAGCTTGTCTCACTTGTACATATTACAACTGAGTAGTGAGTTAGATCCTCACTGGGTACCCCATACTTTCGGCCTTGTGCCACATCTAAGCAACGTTTAGAAAATCAACTCTACTACATCTCAATTTTCTTAAGGTACTATTCATATAAAATACAAATTTTATTGTAACCTAATTATGTACGATAATGGATCAGATGCAATATGCGATTATGTGAACAATTCAAATAGTAAAACACAAGAATGAATACAATGTACCTAAATACAAATTAGAGACCTGTCAAAATAAATAATTCTATTCTTAAATAAATCAACAACGTTTTGCGGCAAATTTTAGCATCAACTTGATAGTTGTTTTGTTAAAAAATTGAATAATTTTTACATTGAACATTATGGATTACAAATAGTGAATTTCATATCTTTTTTATTTTTTATTTTTTATTTTTACTGACAAATTCACAAATTTGGACGAAAATAAAATGCTCAGAATGACGTCAAATTCGCGAAAACTGTTCATCTTCTAGTGATTAGTTGTGCTTGGTTTCCACCCACGTCTAATGAACAGGTGAAGAGGCTCATCCCTTGTTCCCTGTTTAGGATGTGGTTTCGGGCTTTCTCTTTTCCAATCTTTCACTCCTTTTTCTTTTTCTTTCTTTTTTTTTCAATTGGAGTAGATAGACTAAACTATCGCTCGGTTCACACTCCACCCACGTCTATTGAACAGGTGAAGAGGCTCATCCCTTGTTCCCTGTTTAGGATGTGGTTTCCGGCTTTCTCTTTTCCAATCTTTTCATTACTTTTTTATTTTTCTTTCTTTTTTTTCAATTGGAGTATATAGACTAAACTATCGCCCGGTTCACACTCCACCCACGTCTATTGAACAGGTGAAGAGGCTCATCCCTTGTTCCCTGTTTAGGATGTGGTTTCCGGCTTTCTCTTTTCCAATCTTTTCACTCCTTTTTCTTTTTCTTTCTTTTTTTTCAATTGGAGTAGATAGACTAAACTATCGCCCGGTTCACACTCCACCCACGTCTATTGAACAGGTGAAGAGGCTCATCCCTTGTTCCCTGTTTAGGATGTGGTTTCCGGCTTTCTCTTTTCCAATCTTTCACTCCTTTTTCTTTTTCTTTCTTTTTTTCAATTGGAGTAGATAGACTAAACTATCGCCCGGTTCACACTCCACCCACGTCTATTGAACAGGTGAAGAGGCTCATCCCTTGTTCCCTGTTTAGGATGTGGTTTCCGGCTTTCTCTTTTCCAATCTTTCACTCCTTTTTCTTTTTCTTTCTTTTTTTCAATTGGAGTAGATAGACTAAACTATCGCCCGGTTCACACTCCACCCACGTCTATTGAACAGGTGAAGAGGCTCATCCCTTGTTCCCTGTTTAGGATGTGGTTTCCGGCTTTCTCTTTTCCAATCTTTTCACTCCTTTTTCTTTTTCTTTCTTTTTTTTCAATTGGAGTAGATAGACTAAACTATCGCCCGGTTCACACTCCACCCACGTCTATTGAACAGGTGAAGAGGCTCATCCCTTGTTCCCTTTTTAGGATGTGGTTTCCGGTTTTTCTCTTTTCCAATCTTACTCTTACGTAGCCCCCTGCGCATCAGTGTGGTTTTACCGCCTTGCTTGGGGTGATATGATTAAAAAAAAAAAACATTTCTCTACCTTCATAACTGACTTCACACCTGTCTTCCCATCCTTCTCTTGCCCTTTCTCTGACACCCCCTGTAACTGGCTCGTCTTTCTCTTCACTCTCCTCTTACCTAATCTTTTACTCTTATGTAGCCTCCTGCGCATCAGTCGTTCTACATCACCCTGTATATCTTTTTCTTTCTCTCTAGCTTTGCAACTATCATCACACTGGTATTCCCACCCTTAACTTGCTCCTTTCTCTGACACCCCCTGTAACTGGTTCGTCTTTCTCTTTACTCTCCTCCTGCCTAAACTTATGTAGTCCCCTGCTCATCAGTGGCGGTACCGCCTTGATTGGGATGAAACGATTAAAAAAAAATGTCTATAAAAAAACCAAAAGATTACGAGGATAAGATAAATAACAATCAAAACAAATTTATGGATTTGGACAAAAAATAACAGAATGACTTCAAAATCCGCAAAATAATTCTTTCATTGTTATGCTTAGTTTAATTTGTAACGTAAATAAATGTAAGTAGAAAAAAGGGAATGTTGATAAGATAGCGAGGGTCACAAAACACTGCCCTTGGACCCAAATCATGCTTGGGATTTGGACAAAAGAAATTGATCACAGAATGACGTCAAAATCTGAGAAAATGTTTCACTCTTTAATAGTCAGTTGTGCTTTGTTTAATTCTGAACGTAGATAAATGTTGGTGGAGGGGAAAAAAGACGGATAAATACATTTCCCGAAGAGATTTGCATTCATTTACGCGCAAATACCCCTGGGAAATGTATTAATCCGTCTCTTCCCTCCAGTATGGGTTAAATAGCAGAACAAATTAAGTTCTATAGCCTTGGTTGGCAACCAGTCTACCGCAGAAAATAATGACAACCTACTGTGGGATAATCTTCTGCCTACTGAGTCAAGTCACTTTCGAGACATGATCGCCTAAGCGTGTATCACGTATGGCACTTAACTGGCTGAATATAAAGGTTGGTTGGTTGTTTTGTTTTTATGGTATATCAACACCTCGGCGGGTCATTTATTGCCAACTAAATTTTATTTATTTATTGCTGGTAATACCTTCTTTCAACAATTTATTGTTTTTTTTATATATAAGTTTTGTGTCTAGTAATACTTTTTTCTTTTCGAGTATCAAGATTCATTGGGATTTTTGTTTTTAAGGGCAGGGTCCCCAAGTACTATCCTGTTATTTAACCCATAACTGGAGGGAAGAGACGGATTAATACCTTTCCCAAGGGTACCAGTGCTTAAGTGAATGCAGGGTATTCAACTGGAATTCGAACTCGGCTCACCAATTTCTCTTTCCGAGCCGATATCCACTGCACCACAACGCACATCCGTCAGTAAACGCTTACAGCACCTGGTATTCCCAAGCGGTCACCCATCTAAGTACTGACCAGGCTCAACGTTGCTTAACTTCGGTGATCGAACGAGAACCGGTGTATTGAACGTGATATGGCCGTAAACCGAATATAAATGTAGGTAGGAAAAAGCAAATGCTGATTCCGGGATCCCAAATCAAGTGTGGGTCCCCTGGTCGGGGGATTAGGGGATAGTACGTCCCAGCCCTGATCATTGATGAATGGAAAAGATAGAAAGATTTGAGGAGACACCTCCTAACACACTAACTCGCTTCCATTCTTTCAAACACTCTTCCCATCCATCCAACCCCCAGCCTCGCTATCCTTACCCATCTATCACCCTCCTTTTGACATTTTCTATATTTAACCACTCCTTCTCTTTACCTTCCCCTATGTAGCCCAATTCGCAATCGTGGCAGTGGAATGCCTTGCTTGGGGTGAAATGATTAAAAAAAAAAGATAGATAGATAGATAGATAGATATGAACAGACTTAGATAGATAGATATGAACAGACTTAGATAGATAGATAGATAGATAGATAGATAGATATGAACAGACTTAGATAGATAGATATGAACAGACTTAGATAGATAGATAGATAGATAGATAGATAGATATGAACAGACTTAGATAGATAGATAGATAGATAGATAGATAGATAGATAGATATGAACAGACTAGATAGATAGATAGATAGATAGATAGATAGATATGAACAGACTTAGATAGATAGATAGATAGATAGATAGATATAGACTAGATAGATAGATAGATAGATAGATAGATAGATAGATAGATATGAACAGACTTAGATAGATAGATGAACAGACTTAGATAGATAGATAGATAGATAGATAGATAGATAGATAGATAGATAGATAGATATGAACAGACTTAGATAGATAGATAGATATGAACAGACTTAGATAGATAGATAGATAGATAGATAGATAGATAGATAGATATGAACAGACTTAGATAGATAGATAGATATGAACAGACTTAGATAGATAGATAGATAGATAGATAGATAGATAGATAGATAGATAGATATGAACAGATTAGATAGATAGATAGATAGATATGAACAGACTTAGATAGATAGATAGATAGATAGATGAACAGACTTAGATAGATAGATAGATAGATAGATAGATAGATATGAACAGACTTAGATAGATAGATAGATAGATAGATAGATAGATATGAACAGATAGATAGATAGATAGATAGATAGATAGATAGATAGATAGATAGATCTAAACTTATTTATAAATGAACATATTTGCACGAGATACTAGATTAGCAACTAGATCCCACCCTTTTACAGTGAAACCGATAAAATCCAACCACAATTTCTACTCTAACAGTTTCTTTTCTTGCGCTTCCCGACTGTGGAATTCCCTTCCACATGATTGCTTCCCCGACGGCTACAATCTCCGGGAGTTTAAATGTAAGATCAAAAGACACCTCCTAACACACTAACTCGCATCCATTCTTTCAAACACTCTTCCCATCCACCCAATCCCCAGCCTCGCTCTCCTTACCCATCTGTCACCCTCCTTTTGACATTTCCTATGTCTAACCACTCCTTCTCTTTACCTTCCTCTATGTAGCCCAATTCGCAATAGTGGCAGTAGAATGCCTTGCTTGGGGTGAAATGATTAAAAAAAAAAAAAAAGGAGAACCCAACAAAAGAAATTCCCACGCTGGTTAAAAAAAGGAAAAAAGAGGTCGAAACACAGACAGACATATGAACAAAACGAGAAAAACAGACAGCTTCGATGTTTATAGGAAGGGCTAGGTTAGATGGGGACTTCAGCAAATTCTGTTTTTCCTACGGTTGACTAAATTTAGCCTCAATCTATGACAATGTCAGTCAGTCAGTCATGGGATGTATGTTGTGGTGCAGTAGATATCGGCTCGGAACGACAAATCGGGGAGCCGAGTTCGAATTCCAGTTGAATTCATTGCATTCACTTATGCACAAATACCCTTGGGAAAGGTATTCATCTGTCTCGTCTCTCTAGTTATGGGTTAAATAACAGGACAGATTAGGTTCTATAACCTTGGCTGGCAACCAGTCTACCGCAGAAAGCAATGGCAACCTACTGCTGGATAATCTTCTGTCTAGTCAGTCATGTCTCGAAAGAGACATGATCGCCCAAAGCGTGTATCACGTATGGCACTTAACTGACTGAATATAATAGTTGAAAACATGATTAAGGCTTCTACTGGGTATCAAGTGGGGGATCAGTTTTATATTGTTATGAAGTAATAAACTGATCACCCACTAATTACTACTTGATAATATAATACATCTCTTCCCTCTCTAGTTATGAGTCAAATAATAGGACAGATTGGGTTCTCTAGCCTTGGCTGGCAAGCAGTCGACAGCAGAAAGAAATGGCAACCTACTGCGGGATTATCTTCTGCGCAGTCTGCAATCATCGCCATCATTTTGTTCACCCCACCTCCATTTTGGTTGTAATTGTAGTTCATAAAGACATTCAAATCAAACTAAGTGCAATCCGGTTGCCGTTTCCTTTTGCCGCGGGGATGCTGAGGTTACCCCGACTTTCCTCTCATGAGAATCTCCGCCCAAGGGTAAGACTTTGACCTTTGAGGCGCTGCTCCTACACCCAGCTGGCAACTGGCCGATGACCGCTTGGCACAGATAGATCGGGGAGAGGCGTTACACTTAATAAGTCGGTTCCGGGAACCTTTCCGACTAACCTCACACAGTTTAACTGGTAGTTCGGTGACTTTGACCGGGGTGCGGCCGTCGCAGTGCCCATGAGACTTCTTGGAACCATAAATGAAAGCAGTACAGTTCCGCATCCTGTTCCGCATCCTGTTTCGACTGCTTCGATAAAAATCACCAGCGGCATTCATTTTATCAGAATAAATTATTAATTTTTTCTTTACCCTGCTGTTTAACCCATAGCTTGCTAATTATAATGGTTTTAAAATAACATTTCTTTTCAGAATAAATTTATTTTAAACGATAACTTTATTTAATTCTCTTCATTGTTGGAGCATTTTTCTCGTAAAAGCATTAAACATTATTTCTATTAACTGCGTTACTTTGAACGATTACTTTGTTACTAAACATAAATACATTTTTTGTTGGCAAAATATAAGTGACAGATGACTATAAAAGGGGGTTACTTACGATTACTTCCGGTGGTGATTCTACGGGGTGGGTGTGGAAGAAGGGACCAAGAAGAGTAAGACGCATCCAGAATTTTGGCTGGTCCCTGGTTTCCCTCCCACCACTTTTATAAGATTTAAAAATTTAGGAAACTAATCAGTCTTTGATTTGGATAAGGTTTGAACCTCAGCCCTTTCCATCTGCATTTTCTTTTTCATCTAGTTTTTTGAAGACACACACAGAGACCAGTTTGAAAGAAAAAGAAACAAAATAAAACAACCAGATAGATAGAAACAGATATGTTGTTAGGGAGAGAAAGAGGCTTAATAGTCATAGTTTGACGTGTGAAAGAAGACCTTAATTAAAAATAATGCCCCCAACTTGATATGTAGATACGTAGGCAGTCAATGATTTATGGCCGAGTGAAAGAATTGCTCAGTAATTTTAGGGAAAAAAAAAACATTTTGCAAACTTTTAATGAATCGGTCGGTCAGAAGACAGCATAAAATGTCAATCCCCAAAATAATCAGTGTTCATTCACAAGTATCAGCTAAAACTCGAATATCAGTGGTCAGGGTAATAAAAATGTACTTTTACTCCTTTTAAAAGCAAAATCATAATGGCCAAATTATTTGGTAACAATGAAGAAAAACCTAGAAAAATAAATAACCTTTCGTTTTTTTTTTTGTTTTTTTTTTTACATTTCTCTAGGCAAGATTGGATTTATTAATTAAACGCAGGACCCATTGGGGAATGTAAATCATCTATTTTTTTTTTTTTTTTTAAGTTTTACCTTTATTTCCGAAAATCTGCTCCAAATGGTAAAATAAAAAATGCAATATCACTATGACATTATTTAATTTGATAAACTTTTAATTGCTTAAATAAATGATATAAATTAAGGACATTCTGAAGAAAAACATTTTTCAATTAATAATGAAATTTAAAACGAATTGTTTTCATTTTTTTTTTATTATAATAATTTATAAAGTTTTAAAAATATTTATACTTCAAAGATTTGTTGAGGTTAGCTCGTGAACTTATTAAGCGAAGATAATATTTACTAATTGTAAATTAAAAAGTTTAATACAAAAACAGTCGTGCCTTTTTATTTTTTGTGTGCATTTGATTTTTTTTTTTTGTATGATAATTTCTATGTGTACATTAAAATGTCACGTGTTTCATGGTTTCTTCCTCTTACAGAAAAAAATTGTACAGTTATGTCACTTATGATCACCATACAAATGTGTCGCTCGCTTTAAAATGGCCGAAAAATTAAAAGATTTTTAACCCTCTAGGGCCATTCGTGTCATATTTGATACAGTATGAAAACAAGCCTTGAAAGAAATATTTTCCTGAAAAATTTTTAAGAGAAATATTTTATAAATTTCAAATGAAAGAAGTACTGACTGCTCAGTCAATGAATACCAAATGTTTCCTTATAGGGAAATACTAAATGTTTCCTTATAGGGAAATACTGTATCAAATATGATACGAATGGCCCTAGAGGGTTAAGAAATTGAAAAATTTTATATTGCAATCAACATAATTCTGTTTTAGATACACCAAAGTATTTTGCTTACTGGAAATAGTAAATTTAATCATTTAGATTTCAATTAAAACTAAAATAGAAGTTTTAAGGAAACTTTTTTTTATTTTTAAAAATTCAATTTAAAAGTTAGTTATCAAAAATGATTGGAGGTACCTATATTTTTACCGGCCTGATTTTTTACGATAAATTTTGTTACGAAAATGTTTGTCACTCGGCAGGATTCGAACAAGCGACCCTTATCAATATAAGAGAACTCACCAATTGATAAATAGATTGGAAGTCCTTATCAAGAGCAGTAAAAAGATTTATTTTATCGGCCTTGGCAGACTTTTTATTTAGGCGAAAGTAAATGGTGGTGTGTTCAGCCTAGATGCCGACTTGGGAAAAGGGACATGATCGACGAAGATCAGGAAAAGAATGTGTGTGTGTGTGTGTGTGTGTGTGTGTGTGTGTGTGACGGATGTGCGTCATGGTGCAGTGGATGTCGGCTTGGAAAAAGAAATCGGTGAGCCGAGTTCGAATTCCAGTTGAGTACCCTGCATTCACTTAAGCACTTGTACCCTTTGGAAAGGTATTAATCCGTCACTGTCACTTCCCTCCAGTTATGGGTTAAATAACGGGATGGGGCCTGGAGGCATCCCATCTGGTGTTGGTGTTACAATAAAAACACCCTTGGTAACCCTGGTGAAGCATCACATATTCAGCTATTTGACAAGATTATGAATTTCGCTTTAAACTGCGCCAGGTTTCCAAATGCACAGGGAACACCGGAGGGGTGTAGAGAGTTCTATCTCGGCCAATGGCCGCAGGACGACGACGTGTGTGTGTTTCTATCTCGCTCATTCTCAGTAAATTGCGTTAAAAATCTACCCCTGCGGAAGTGGGGTTATTTTCGGTGTTAAATGTGGCCTTCGCAAGTAATTGTGCTAGCCTGACATCGTCATAAAAAAAAATCATCAGTTTTTGTTTAGAATTCATCTTTTAACTGGATTTCTTTTATGTTTTAAATTTATATTTTTAATAAAACCTCGATTCAGAATTCCAGTTGAATTCTTTGCATTCACTTACGCGCTAATACCCTTAAGAAAAAAGTATTAATCCGTCTCTTCTCCCTCCAGCTATGGGTTAAATAACAAGACAGAGAGTGATTTCTATAGCCTTGATTGGCAACCAGTCTACCAACAGAAAGTAATGACAACCTACTGTGGGAAAATCTTCTGCCCAATCAGTTATGTCTCTTTCGAGACATGATCGTCCAAGCGTGTATCACTTATGGCACTGAACTGACTGACTGAATATAATAGTTGGAAACATAATTAAAACTTCTACTGGGCATAAAGTGGGGGCTCGGTTTTCTATTATTATGAAATAATAAACTGATCCCCCACTAATTACGACTTATTAATATAATGATATATTATAATTCATCTCTTATCACTCTAGCTATGTGCTAAATGGCAGGATAGATTGGGCTCTATAGCCGTGGCTGGCAACCAGTCTACCAACAGAAAGCAATGACAACCTACTGCGGGATAATCTTATACCCAGTCAGTCATGTCTCTTTCGAGACATGATCGCCCAAGCATGTATCACGTATGGCACTTAACTGACTGACTGAATATAATAGTTAGAAACATGATTAAGGCTTCTACTTGGCATAAAGTGGGGGATCAGTTTTATATTGTTATGAAGTAATAAACTAATCCCCCATTAATTACTACTTAATAATATAATACATTTCTTCCCGCCCCCCTCCAGCTTTGAGTCAAATAACAGGACAGATTGGGTCCTATAGCCTTGGCTGGCAACCAGTCTACCAACAGAAAGCAATGGCAACCTACTGTGGGAAAATATTCTGCCCAGTGAATCATGTCTCTTTCGAGACATGATCGCCCAAACGTGTATCACGTATGGCACTTAACTGACTGAGTGATACATGATCATAAAACTCTCTTCTTTTTTTTTTAAGTAAACGAAACTATCGCCCGGTTCACACTCCACCCACGTCTATTGAACAGGTGAAGAGGCTCACCCCTTGTTTCCTGTTTAGGATGTGATTTCCGGCTTTCTCTTTTCTAACCCTTTCACTCTTACGTAGCCCCCTGCACATCAGTGTCGTTACCGCCTTGCTTGGGGTGATATGCTTTAAAAAAAAATCCAAACTTATTATTTAAAATAAAAGCATCAATAATTTGTGAAATTAAAATGAAATATTAAATAATAATTAAAGGTTAAATAAAAATGTGAATAAATAATTATAAAAACGAAAATAAAAGCTGAACAACAATAACAATATAAGCTCACTTTCATTTATTCGGCATTAAATTATATCACGTAACCTCCTCCATAGTTTCCCTTCACTTTCGCAATTTGCCTTATGAAGATTTTTGAATGTTTCTACATTTAAAAACTTTGAAAACCGAATGTTTTTACTTCTAAATTTACTCGGGCAACCAGACTGGCAACAAGGTCTCACCTTTTTACAATTAGATCAACCAAAGACAGGAGACAATTCTATTCCAGCAGCTTCTTTTCGGTATTTACTAGCCTTCCCACGCAAGGCCAGATGTGACACATGGTCATTTTATAGTGGGTATTCCCGGCCATATAGCCGGGCCAAAAAATCTCTGTCTATCATTACCGAGTCGTGACTCTACCCTTCCGGCGGAGCCACGACTGGGTTTGTGCTCTCTGCTCGGAAGCAGAGAGCGCCCTCTACCCGAAGGCAGAGAGATGACAGTGTTATAGAGCAGTCATCCTAAGACGGTTGCAGTACCCAGCAGCTTCTTTCTCGCGCCTATGGAACTCCCTTCTATATACTTGCTTTCCTGACGGCTACAACCCCCAGGAATTTAAATGCAAAGTCAATTCCCATCCCTTATCCACTTAACTCCAGCACTTTCTACATCATCCCAGGATGAGCCTCTTCACCTGTTCAACACACTCCACCCACGTCTATTGAATAGGTGAAGAGGCTCATCCCTTGTTCCCTGTTTAGGATGTGGTTTCCGGCTTTCTCTTTTCCAATCTTTTCACTCTTATGTAGCCCCCTGCATATCAGTGGCTTTACCGCCTTGCTCGGGGTGATATGATTAAAAAAAATGTATCTTGTTCTTTTTCCTTTCTCTCTACCTAAGAAACTGTTTTCACTTCTGTGTTCACATCCTTCTCTTGCCCTTTCTCTTTCACCCCTTGTAGCTGGTTCGTCTTTGTCTTCACTCTCCTCCTGCCTAATACTTCAACTCTTTTGTGTAACCCCCTGCACATCAGTGGCGTTAACGCCTTGCTTGGGGTGAAATGATTAAAAAAAATTCTAAATACATTAAATCAACTTAATAGATATTTTTTGTGAATAAATATTTTAGTCTCTTGTTCACCGTTGTAAATACGTTTTTTAAAATTTTTAAATGAATTATGCTGAATAAATTTCTTTAAAGTTAGGCCATTTTTTTATGTTCTCATTTATTTATTACCAGATTACATGGTAAAATTCTAACATGTACGTTCTGGTGAGTGGAATAGACGTTACTGGCGTATATAGGTCATGACTACGAGCCTTTAGTGAGCGACCACCCGCCATATGCGACCATTTTTTATGGTAGTTGGGGTGGTCGCATATGACAGGTTCCACTATATATATATATATATATATATATGCAGGTTTCATTAAAAACGACAGACATGGTAATGGTATTATGATTAAGTTGTTTATGTAATTTTTATGTGGTCCTATGATTTTTTTTTTCAGGACATAAATTATATAAAAATTGTCAGTATATTTTTGTTGTTTTTTTTTTTCGAACATCGTTCAGTTCGATCTCATTTAAACAGGCACGAAGATCTACCAAACGCTATATCCGTAACATAGTTGTTGACAACACAAATATCATAGCATCATATATGCAAAAAAAAGCTTAAAAGTAATCAAAATATTTTTCATAAGAAATAAAAACCCAACACTCAATAATATTATTAACTACGAACACGATCAACAATGTGCTAATCAGTTACACGTAAAATAAAATCCATCCCTGATAATGGCTAAAGTTAAAAGAATAGCCGAAAGCCCTTAGAAGAAAAAAAATTTCGGATATAATTTTTATATAATTTATGTCCTGGAAAAAAAATCATAAGATCACACGAAATATTACATTAAAAATCTTAATGGTAATGTCTGCTATTTACATGCATTGAAAAGATATAATACAAATATATATATATATGTGTGTGTGTGTGTGTGTGTGTGTGTGTGTGTGTGTGTGTGTGTGTGTGTGTGTGTGTGTGTGTGAGATTAAGTAAATTGCAAACATTATGTTTGCTTATTTTTAATAAAATCCGTTCATACACACGGATAATCTTTAGCGTATTACAATCAAAAGATGTTAGAAATAAGTCCGGTTACATTTGTTACTAACTCACACCTCTGAAGATGATCTCGGAAAGAGGTTGAAACCACAACGCACATCCATCATGAGAATAAATACAAATACACTTTAAACAGAAAGAACCAACCAATTGTTAAAACAGTTTTCTCTTATCTTTTTGCTTCTTTTTTTTTTAAATATATAAAGAAAACAGGTTCGTTAAATTTCAACTTATCAATGGTGTAAATGTTAACTTAACATTTACACTATTGATAAGTTGAAATTTAACATTTTAACATTGTTAAGCATATTCAAGTTACTATGAAAAATTAACCATCCCAAACGAAAGAATGTTAATGTGCGAGAAAATTTTACGTATTATTAAACTATTTATCATACATTTTTACCCAATCTTTTGTTTAACATTTTCTGTTAACACACCTAAATAACGTGAAAAATGACGTGAATGACGTCACAAGCTACTATCCAATCAGAGCTTGAGTTATTTTCCCTTCCCTCATTACAATTATTAAATTCAGGATGTCGAGTTGCTTGCAATTCTTTTTTTCATTCCTTTGTATTCGCTTTGTTTTTTCGTTTTTTGTTTGTTTTTTTTTTGTTTTTTGTTTTGTTTTTTCATAAACTGGAGAATATCGGTCCAGTTGTCCATTTCGTGCTAATACTGAGTAAACATTCATTTAATACGCTTTAAAATAATTTAAAATCTTCTTTGCAAAATGCATACGTTCATTGAAACCTAATCTGTTCACAATTATTTTAGACAGTAAGAATTCATCCAATTAAATTTTTCGAAAGCAGGAAATATAACTCTAAGCTTGAAGCTAAAGAGATCAAGTTTGCTGTGATTGGGTAAAACACAAAAAGGATGAACAGAATTTAAAATAAACTGTAAACCCAATCCTTAACAGGAAACAAAAAATAAACTTATACTCCTGTTAAAAATACTGAGAAGAAAATTACTAAGTAAAATTTCAGAGTTTAGGCGGAAGCGATAGAAGTAAAGGATTTAAGTAGAATTTAGAAAGAAACGGAAACCCAACCATAAATAGGAAACAAATAAACGTTAGAAGTATAGTGAACAGGAGTAAAGGTTCATCCCTTTTTCCTTCTCTCACTCTGTCTGACCAACCGAAAAATGTGAAATATGTAGTGAATTAGATCACATGGTCAGCTCCCAACTGGGGCATAGTAAAAACACAATAGGGGTCATTGAAAGATGAATTTTTTATTATTTCCAAATCGCTCTCTTTTCATTGGTTACTTAATATTTTCACACTGGCTTGCGAATTTGCAAACAGTGAAATAAAGAAAGTTATTTCTATTTTGCACTCACCACAGAGTAAGGATAAATGACTCGGATTAAGGAATCCGAGTTCGAATTCCAGTTCGAGGTAATTACATTCATTTACGTGCTACCCTTCCTATCACTTCTCTCCCTAGCTATGAGTAAAATAGCAAACAGACTTGGGTGCCCAGCAGTCTAGAAGTGTCTTAAGTAGGAAGGCGAATAAATACTGCAGTCTAGAAGTAAATTGTTGTATTCAAAACCATTGTAGGTCCTGCCTTTTTAGACAAAGGCTAGAAGTGGGTAACTTAAAAAACAAATCCACCTCTGAGAGGAGGGATAGAGTAACATCAACATCTCGGTGCAAAAGGAACTGGCAAACCATTGCGCTTAAATATCACCATGATCTTCAATTGTGAAATGGTGGGCAGTGGCGACCATAGCTGCAAAAATTGATAAAATAAAAATGGTGACTATCATAATGTTCAATAAGGTAGATATAGTTACAATATAATTATATAGTTATGAATTAATTGTATATTGCGACATGGAAATTTCATTGTTTCGAGATAGATCCTCTTCATCAGGCAATGTTTGATGTTGGTTGTGCAGATGATTTAATTTTAAATACAAAAATATTATTCAAGTGTTAATAAAACGGTGTTCAATGTAGTATAAACAGAGCTATTAATTATATATTAGTAAATATACACATTATCCTCCGTCATTAGCACAACATGGCATCTCATGCATTAGGCAATCTTCAGGTGCATATTTGAAACTGAGTATGAGTTTGAAATATGCACTTGATTGCATAATGCATAAAATCCAGAGTCGTACAACCATTGTAGGATAATATATACACACATACATATATAATCATATAGTTATGAATTAATTGTACATTGCGACACGGAAATTTCACTGTTTCGAGATAGATTCTCGTCATCAGGCAATGTTTGAAGTTGGTTGTACAGATGATTTACATCTTATAATGAATGCTAAGCAATTTGTCAGCCATTATATTTGAAGCAGAAAAAAATTTACAGTAATTTTTAGCAACACAATCTTGTGGTCATTTTTTGTTATCATAACTCACACCCCTGAAGATGATCTTAGAAGAAGATTGAAAGTACTTGGGTACATTGAGAAATGAAAATAACATCTGTCAATGTTACAGCTCATTTCTGACATCTTTTGATTGTAATATGCGAAAGATTATCCGTGAGTATGAACGGATTTTATTAAAAATAAACACACACAATGTTTGCAATTCATTTAATCTGAGATGTCTAAAAGAAAATTTGTTGTCTAAATACACAAATATATTGTGTATTTTGGCAGCAATCTCTCTTTTATCCAAGTTTCATTAAAGATGACTGACAAAATACTTCAAGTAAGCTTTTTATTCAAGTTTTCCTTCATTCATAATAGTATTTTTGGCAGACCTGAAGCAGACTACCACCACGTTTAATTTCATTGTTTTTTTTTTCTTTTGTTTTTACTTTTTTCAGCGCAGTCCTATCGATTACCCCCTTAGCTTTATGATTGACAAAAATAATTTTGAAAAATTTCAATATTTAAACATTTTCTGGGGGGGATCAGTTTCTCATACAACGTTATAGTAAATCCAGCCATCATTTTGAATCCAGTCACTGATACAACATTATCGCCACCTGTAAACTTGTTCATTATGAAATTTTTTGGACTTTTTTCAGTGCAATATTATCTTTTACACCTTAAATTTTACAAATGACAAAAAAATTTGCAAAAATTTCAATATTTAAACAGTTTTAGGTAGGATGACCAGTTTCTCATACAATGGATTGAAAATGGAGGATTGATTTACTTTAATGTTGTATGAGAAACTGACCCCACGACAAATTTGTTTAAGAATTGTAATTTTTCAAAATTTTTTTTGGAAATCGGAAGGTTTAAGTTACAATTGATAGAACTGCGCCGAAAAAAATACAAAGAAATGAAAAACAACAAAATTAACATAAATAAAGTGACCCCAACACAAGTGAGTTGAAAATAGAGGATCCATTTACTATGTTATATGAGAAACTGCCCCCTCCTCCAAGTGGTTTAAATATTGTAATTTTTCAAAATTGTTTTTGAGGATCGGAAAGTTTAAGTAACAATTGATAGGACTGCACTCAAAGAAGTAAAAAAAAAAAAGAAGAAAAACAACAAAATTAAACATAGTGGTAGTCAGCTTCAGGTCCGCTGTATTTTCTTTTCTGAATATGAAGTGTGTAAAAACTGTATTAATGTTCTATATATCCGAGCACTTTTGGCTATTTTGTT
This sequence comes from Ascarosepion bandense, assembly GCA_037127315.1. Taxonomy (NCBI): domain Eukaryota; kingdom Metazoa; phylum Mollusca; class Cephalopoda; order Sepiida; family Sepiidae; genus Ascarosepion; species Ascarosepion bandense. The sequence goes on from JBBBDQ010000837.1 coordinate 1,357,014, forward strand.
AGCAATTATCAAGGATGTTCTATTTCTATTTTTAACTGAATATGTATGTTTTTAAATATGCATTTCCGTACTGATGGGAAGGTTTGTTTCTATTTTTAGTTTTTCAAACACGTCAAAATTATTAATTTTTTTTTTTTTTTGATGATGATTATCTTTAATTATTTTATTTTCTGCTTCAGTTTCAGAATTACTCAGCAAATCCTGATACTGACGACCGTTATTCTTGGATGCATTTCTTTAAAAGAAAGCGAAGTCCTTAAATATCCATTCTATTTTCCCACTGTTTATAGCATTCCACAAATTCTGAAACTTACTTTCAACATAAACATTGGTAGATATTTATTCTTTTCATTCGGCAACATCATCATGACAATGGACAGTATGTTCCCCGCATTAATAATTCACCATATTGTCACACTCTGTACATATGCCATCATCAGCAGTTACCAACAGAACATGTTTCTCGGAATCTGCGGACTTTTTATGGAACTGAGCACAACACCTGTTGCAGTTAGCCGGATTCTTCGAGATACAAACATGCACGCGAAAAACATGTACGGGTATTATATATTCATTATGACCGGCTGTAATCTTACCCTTCTCTTTCGAGGTATTGTGCCAATTATTTGCCTTACATTTGCTTGCTACACACAGAATCCTTTTGGAATGAAATCGGTTCCTCTTGTGCTATTTTTTATGTCCGTGTTCTTTTTTGGAATTATCAATATTTGGATGATCGTTCAAGCATTCTACACTTACAGTCAAACAAAAGAAAAGAAGAAATCTCTAAGTAGCCGAACGCAATCGCCACAAAACACGACATTGGCATCACCGTCGTCTTTGAAGATATTCACTCACATCGGTCCGCTGATAGATAAAATCATTACAAGAAAAATTAATAAAGACTTTCTGAAAAGCACGCAAAAAGATGGGAAGGAAATTGTCTTTGAGAATAACTTATCGACCAAAGCTGCTCAACTTTCAGAGAAAAAAGTAAACATGTCAATAAATATGAAACAAAACGGTCAGACTGTTGCACAAGAAAATACAAGAATTGGCAATGGTCAACAGCCAAATATAACAATGAACGAATATATTGAAATAGTTGAAAAGTTTGTAAATCAATAAGATAAAAAGCAAAAAACTAATATGAACAAAACAAAAATTTCCCACCTAAAAAAACAAAAAAAAGAAACAGAACAAAATACATTTTGTTTTTCAAACAAATTATTTTTTAAAATATATTTTTATTTATTAAATTCAAAGATTTGTTGTTGATTATTTACTTGAATTGTGAACCAAGAAAGATATTTTCTCAAATGGCAAGAACTAAGAGTTCTATAATGCGGAAATAGGTTTACTAAATCATCGAAAATAATGTTCATTAACTCAACAAAACAAAGTGAAAGATGCTTCTGCTTCAAATTTATTTCAGATAAGATGTTGCAACTCTGGTCAACGAACACAGCAAAACAGTTTTATACCTTATGAAATATGAATGAAAAAAAAAAAGCAAATATTATGGGACAGAATGAGTATTATATAAATAATGAAAGGCTACCTCTGAGCCATAATGATTGGTATATTTAGTGTATGAAATATGAAGGCAAATGGAACAATTATTATGGGACAGAAGTAGTATAATATAAATAATAATAGACTACCTCAATCCTATAATGATTGGTACATTAATGTACGAAATGTGAAGGCAAATGGAACAATTATTACGGGACAGAAGAAGTAGTATATAAATAATAATAGTCTACCACTGTCCCATAATGATTGGTACATTCAGTGTATGAAATGTAAAAGCAAGTGGAACAATTATGATGGGACAGTAGTACTATTATAAAAAAAATATTAGACTACCACTATCCCATATTGCTTCGTACATTGAGTGTATGAAATGTGAAGGAAAATGGAACAACTAATATGGGACAAAAGTAGTATTATCTAAATAATAATAAACTACCTCTGTTCCATAAAGATTGGCACATTTAGTATATGAAAAGTGTAGGCAAATGGAACAATTATTATGGGACAGAAGTAGTATAATCTAAATAATAATAGACTACCTCTGTTCCATAAAGATTGGTACAATTACTGTATGAAATGTGTAGGCAAATGGAACAATTATTATGGGACAGAAGTACTATTATCTAAATAATAATAGACAACCTCTGTCCCATAATGATTGGTACATTTAGTGTATGAAATGTGTAGCCAAATGGAACAATTATGGGATAGAAGTAGTATTATATAAATAATAATAGACTAACTCAGTCCCAAAATGATTGGTACATTAATGTATAAAATGTGAAGAAAAATGGAGCAATTATTATGCGACAGAAGTAGTATTATCTAAATAATAATAGATTACCTCTGTCCCATAATGACTGGTACATTTAGTGTATGAAATGCGTAAGCAAATAGAACAATTATTATGGGACAGAAGTAGTATTGTGTAAATAATAATAGACTACCACTGGCATATTTAGTGTATGAAATATAAAAGCAAATGTACCAATTATTATGGGACATTAGTAGTATTATAAAAAATGATAGACTACCACTATCCCATATTAATTCGTATATTTAGTGTATGAAATGTGTAGGTAAATGGAACAATTAATGTGGGACAGAAGTAGAATTTTCTAACTAATAATAAACTACCTCTGTTCCATAATGATTGGTATATTTCATGGATGAAATGTGCAGGCAAATGAAACAATCAATATGGAACAAAATAGTATTATCTAAATAATAGCAAGCTACCTCTTTTCCATAACGATTGGTATATTTAGTGGATCAAATGTGTAGTCAAATAGAACAATTATTATGGGACAGAAGTAATATTATCTTAATAATATTACACTGCTTCTGTCCCATAATAATTGGTACATTTAGTGTATGAAATCTGGAGCCAAAAGGAACAATTATTATGGGACAGAAGTAAATAATAATAGACTACCTCAGTCCCGTAATGATTGGTACATTAATGTATGAAATGTGAACGCAAATGGAACAATTATTATGGGACAGAAGTAGTGTTATCTAAATAATGATAGACTACATCTGTCCCATAATGACTGATATATTTAGTGTATGAAATGTGTAGTCAAATGTAACAATTTGTATGGGACAAAATTAGTATTAGCTACATAGTAATAAACTACCTCTGTCCCATAGTGATTGGTATATTTAGTGTATGAAATGTTTAGGCAAATGGAACAATTATTGTGGGACAGAAGTAGTATTACATAAATAATAATAGACTACCTCTGTTCCATAAAGATTGGTACATTTCGTGTATGAAATGTAATGTGTAGGCAAATGGAAAAGATATTGTAGGAGAGTAGTAGTGTTATAAAGTATAATAGACTACCTCTATCCCATATTGAGTAGTACATTTAGTGTGTGACATGTGTTGGCAAATGGAACAATTATTATGGGACAGAAGTAGTATTACATAAATAATAATAAACTACCTCTGTTCCATAAAGATTGGTACATTTAGTGTATGAAATCTGTAGGCAAATGGAAAAATATGGGACAGTAGTTGTATTATAAAAAAATAATAGACTACCTATATCCCATATTGATTTATACATTTAGTGTATGAAATGCGTAGTCAAATGGAACAATTATTATGGAACAGAAGTAGTATTGTCTAAATAATAATAGACTACCATGGGCCCATAATGACTGGCATATTTAGTGTATGAAATATAAAAGCAAATGTACCAATTATTATGGGACATTAGTAGTATTATAAAAAATGAGAGACTACCACTATCACAAATTAATTCGTATATTTAGTGCATGAAATGTGTAATCAAATGGAACAATATGGGACAAAAATAGTATTAGCTAAATAGTACTAAACTACCTCTGTTCCATAAAGATTGGTACATTTCATGGATGAAATGTGTAGGCAAATGGAACAGATATTATGAGACAGAAGCAGTATTATATAAATAATAATAGACTACCTCTATCCCATATTGAGTCGTACATTTAGTGTATAAAATGTGTAGGCAAATGGAGCAATTATTATGGGACAGAAGTAGTATTATATAAATAATAATAGATTACCTCTGGCCCATAATGATTGGCACATTTAGTGTGTGAAATAAAAAACCACTTGGACCAATTATTATGGGACCGTAGTAGTATTATAAAAAATAATAGAGTACGTCTATCCCATATTAATTCGTACATTTAGTGTATGTTATGTGAAGGTAAATGGAACAATTATTATGGGACAGAAGTACTATTATCTAAATAATAAGAGTCTACCTCTGTCCCATAATGATTGGTACATTTAGTGTATGAAATGTGTAGGCAAATGGAACAATTATTATGGGACAGGAGTAATATTATCCAAATAATATTACACTGCTTCTGTCCCATAATGATTGGTACATTCAGTGTATGAAATGTGTAAGCAAATGGAAGAATTATTATGGGAGAGATGTAGTATTATATAAATAATAATAGACTACCACTGTCCCATATCGACTGGCATATTTAGTGTATGAAATATGGAACAATTATTATGGGACCGAAGTAGTTTTGTATAAATAGACTAGCTCTGTCCCATAATGATTCGTACATTCAGGATATGATATGTGAAGGAAAATGGAACACTTAATATGGGACAAAATTAGTATCTAAATAGTCATAAACTCCCTGTGTTCCATAAAGTTTGGCACATTTAGAGAATCAAATGTGATGGCAAACGCAACAATTATTATGGGACAGAAGTAGTATTATATAAATAATAATAGACTAACTCTGTCCCATAATGAATGGTATATTTAGTGGATGAAATCTGTAGGCAAATGGAACAATTATCAAGGAATAGAAGTAATATATCTAAACTTATTTATAAATTGAACTTTGTGTGTGTGTGTGTGTGTGTGTGTGTGTTACATATAGACTCCAAAACAGCTGAATTGATTTTCTTGAAAATTTACACAGTTGTACTATAAGCATCTGCGAGTGTTCTTAGCTAGGTTTTCTGATGGGGTACCCCTGATAAATATCGAAAATCAATAATCGAAAAAATCGGGCTATAGAACAATTGGTCCGATTTTAATCAAATTTGATACAATAATAGACAAAGACATAAGAAACATTATTCAGAAGTTTCAAGGTTGCAGTTCTTGCAATAGTGCAGAAAAGCGATTATATATATATATATATATATATATATATATATATATATATATATTAAAAAAGGATTAATTCAAAGATGTTGAATGGCCATTTCGATATGACGATCCCCACGGGGAGCGACACATCACCTCAGCAACAGAAAAAAACCTTTCAGAAACTGGAGAAAAATTAGTCTACTTTTCCTTTTTAAATAGATTGCAAAGAAATTAAAAAATAAATAATAATAAAATAAAAAAAATAAAATAAAAATAAAGGGAAAGAAAAAGAAAAGGAAAAAGAAAAAGAAAAGGATAGAATAAAATCAAATAAATAAGAAAAGAAAAAAAATTGACATCGTCTGGGTTTGCAAAAAAAAGGGGAGAATGTAACTAAAAATTAACAGACCCCGTA